>SEYY01005963.1:10000-35927 GCA_009176605.1 Armadillidium nasatum | reverse complement strand
TTACGTAACATCAAATCTAAATAACGTTGCTCACTGAAATATGTGATATTTTTTCAAACTAAGTTTATGTAATCATACATATCAGAAAATCATTGTTGTATCTCAAGAAACAAAATTTAGTGAATAACTTTTCAAGTTTATGCAAAAAAATAAAAATAAAAAATAAAAAATAAAGAAATAAATAAAAAAATAAATAAATAAATATGTTGAAGGGAAGGAATATAGAATATACGCCTCCATGACTGAGAATTACATCTCGGTTATGCAATCAGCACATTCAGAAGAAGGAAGAAGCAAGAATCATTGCATAGGAAGTCAAAGAAGTAAGATCGCAAGTCAGACCGACTTACTGCAAACGTTTCCACGCAGTAGGAGAGGGTCCCTCTCTTTGGAAAACTTGTAGAGATTGAAAAGGATAACAGAGATTAGGTGATCAGAGGAACCCAGAAGAGGATAGAGTTTTACAGCATAAAAGAAGGAATAAAAATAATTAAGGAAAGATTTAGAAGGCGATCTGTTCAAGGTCATTTGGGATAGAGATATGGAAGGGAAGTTTACTGGCTATATTTTCCGAACTTAAAGAATGTATTTACTTGTGGTAAACATTGAAATTTCCTAAACTGATTATTTCAGAGAATGGAGAAAAAGTAATGATAAGCTTTATTTTGAAGTTAAGATAGTTAAAGAATTTAGGATATTCAGTATATAATCAGAACTAATGAATTATATATTATATTATATATATATATATTATATTTAATATATAATATATATATTATATATTATATATTATTTATAATTATATTATATATATTATTATTATTTTATATAATTATATATTATTATATATATATATTATATTATATATATATATATATATATATATTTATATATATATATATATAATTATATATATATATATAATATATATATTTTATAATATATATATATATATATATATATATATATATATATATATATATATATATATATATATATATATATATATATATATATATATATATATATATATATAATATATATATATATATACAGATTGTCATTAAAATATGAAGAAATTTTTCGAAAACTTTAAAAGAGGATTTTTTAAACAAAAATTTGTACCTTTAAAAATTGTCTATTTTTAGTAACTGGAGGTAAGTTGTATATATATATATATATATATATATATATATATTATATATATATATATATATATATATATATATATATATATATATTATATATATATATGGCTTACCTTTTGTAATAAAACCAATTTTTAAGTCAAATCTGATCTGTGGAATTCTCTTCAGTCTTCTTCATTTATTGTGGAATTAAATTTCTATTACTTTAATTTTTCCACCCTTTAATCATCTTTATTATTGTTATTATTATTATTATTATTATTATTATTATTATTATTATTATTATTATTATTATTATTGTTATTATTATTATTATTTTTATTATTATTATTATTTTTTTTTTCAGCTATATCTACAATATCCCCTTTCCTAACTCTTCATGCCCGTGTTTTGGGAATCACTGGAACAGAATTAGGTTTTATTTACGCCATACTCCCATTGGCTGGGATTTTGGGACCATCATTTGTAGGACTACTTGCTGATAAACTTGGAAATTTCAGAGTAAGAAAGGAGTAACTAAATAATTAATATATTATTAATGTCTAATCAAGAAATAGTATTTTGTAATTTAATATATTAAATTATTAGCAAAATATTTTACATAAACCGAGTATTTAATTTTTACAATGCAAAGTGTATTTCACTCAAGGTGTAAAATACTGTTTTGTTAATGAGAAAAAGGTATATTTTATCTAGCAATTTATCTACCTATATATATATATATATATATATATATATATATATATATATATATATATATATAATATATATATATATATATATATATATATATATATATATATATATATATATATATATATATATATATATATATATATATATATTTCCTACTAATTTCCACCAGAATTGGGAAATACCAGAAATCTGGTCGTTAATGGCCGAATGTTCGAAACACAACGCATAAAAGTGTGCAAGTCAAAATAAGTTGGGAAAACAGATAAAGGGAATGTGTTCCAGACTTTTCCAGTAGAGTACATGAAAAATTGAGCATAGCGGTTAAGTCTGGGGTCAAAGAGTTGGACAGAGAAAGGATGAGAATGTATAGAAAATCGTGTTTCACGGACTCTTCTCAATGGAGGAGGCACACGATGTGAGAGTTTAGAAAAGCAGTGTCCGTTGTAATAGTAACAATTCGAGAAAACTTTAACGTCCTAAAAATTTTTTTAAAAGAGAGATAATGTGATCTTCCAATAAAGATCAGGAGGAAAAAAAAAACACAAAAAAATTAACAGCAGGTTAAGATTTAAGTTGTGCGATTTCGAAGACATTGTTGTTATATGGAAGATTATGTCGAGTAGGAAAATGGAGGAACTGAACTATTGAGGCATTGAAAAAAAACAATGTTTTCTCTGCCCCAATTATAAATTAGAAAAAGACAGAAGTTAGCTTTTCCAAGGTCACCCTCTTCACATCAATTGATTACACATGTGTGAAACGTGTTTCAAAATGAACTGGGTTATAAATGGTATTGTTGGCATAAGAAAGGAGAAAGGAGTTGGAACTTTTTTGGAATTAAGATGTTATTGATTGATCAGATTTTTTGAAGCACTTCTTTGACTTTCCTCGGTATGATTACTGCTTCATCGGAAAACGTCACTTGGTGTGCACAGAGATCATGATCGACATAATTCTCTCAGCTCTGTAGAAGTACACTCCATATATTTTTCATTGAGCCAAAACAAAGAAAACTTGATTTAACTCTACTTATTCTTGTGCCATTTGAAGCAGGGATGCTGCCATCAGAAATTACCGTCGTCTTCAAACTCCATAAAATAATACTGTCGTTCAAAATTTGTAGGAAATGCAATAATCTTTCCAGCTAATTTTCATCACACTCACTGTCTTTGACATTTTGCGTAAATTGTACACACACAAACGCACACACACACACACACACACACACACACACACACACACACTCCTTTTTTGACTTTAAGTATTATTTTAAAAAGGCGAGAACACTGAAAATAATAATTGTTAAATTTTTGGTCTCAGTTTCATCATAAACAGATATTTTACTCTGAAGTGATATTAATAAAGATGATCTGTGAGATAACTAGAATATAATTTATATAATTTTTATTTTTTTGAGATGTTATTTAGAAAGTAAATTGAAATTATAATTTCGTTTCGAAGTTTTTTTTTTTTTTAATTTGAATGTTTTTTTTTCTTTCTTTTTTTCTCCTTCTTTTCTACTGAAATTTATTATCTACTTGTTTATCTATCAACACCTTTAATAATAAGATTTCCTTCCTGATATTAATTTACAATATTTTTATTATTATCTATTTTAGCTTCCTAGTATCATTTGCATTAATATTGGGAGGATTGACAGCATTACTTTTTATTGTCATCCCTGTTGGAAGAATTGAAAAGAAACTTCCGGAGCAACTTCCGGTAACGGTAGAATGTTCTGCAAATTCATCAGGGGCAGTTAAACCTCAGTTGTCTTGTACTCTGGATGCAAAACATTCTGAAAGTTTTATTAATATATCTAAGTGTAACGTTAATTGTTCGGAAATCAATGCAGATTCTAATACTTTAAATAATGCCATTCAAGGATGGTGTAATGATATTAGTGACTGTGAAAGAGCAGAGGATATTGGAAATGTCTCCTCAAACCTGAAGCATAAAGTAAAAATTGATCATAAAAGTAAGGATAATGAAACATATTATCATTTCAATAACTTCTCCGTGTCAATATCACTAGATAAAAATAAAAATTTTATTAACGTTAGTGAGCCTTTTTGTCCAGAGAGGAGGCCAGAAGGAGAATTAGTAAGTTAGTATAATTTTTATTTCCTTTAAAATTTATTTTATTTATTTCTTCGAAATAAATATATAATTGAAACATGAGAGCTTAACAATTAAACATTTTAAAATTTTTAATTTTCTAAACTGTGCAGTTTTTCATGGTATGATGGTATAATGTAACTTTTTTGAAATTTTTTAATTTATTTTTTTATTTAATTAAAAGTACACATCTCACGAGCATTGCCCTGTTCTAGTTCTTAGATTCAGGTGAAGACAATTTGGCTACAGTTAATTGGACCAGATTAGCAATGCCAGAGGAGTGCCATCTGGGGTGTCGGGCTTTCGCGCTGTCTAAGGAAATTTGCAAAAATAAAAAAGTCATGGAGGAAAAAAATATATTGGTGACGATAATTGGGTACACCATTGTTAGGTTCTTCTACTCAACTATAGTGGGTAATTATCTTGAATTTAAATTTTCACTTTTCATCCTTAAATTTAAAGGACAATTGTAGATAAAGAAAATGTACAGTCGTGAACAGAAGTTCGTTCCTATTAAGCTGGAAATAAATATTTATATAAAATTGGGATCATTTCAGATTCAGCCAATCACAGTTCAATTAAGCCCAGCTCAATGTTTTTATTTTCTTTTTATTCAAAATAGAGCTTTTATGAAATGATCTCCATTTTATATAAATATTTATTTCCAGCTTAATAGGAACGAACTTCTGTTCAAGACTGCAGTCGTGAACAAAAGTTCGTTCCTATTAAGCTGGAAATAAATATTTATATAAAATTGGGATCATTTCAGATTCAGCCAATCACAGTTCAATTAAGCCCAGCTCAATGTTCTTATTTTCTTTTTATTCAAAATAGAGCTTTTATGAAATGATTTCCATTTTATATAAATATTTATTTCCAGCCTAATAGGAACGAACTTCTGTTCACGACTGTACCTTGAATTCAAGATTTAGTGATTTAGTATTAAATTATAATGTTGGTTTTGATCTTTTTATGAACAGTAATGACCAACAAAGTTCAAAATAAATATTTTGTTTGAAAAGATAAATATTTAAATATTTTAAATGTTAAACTTTACTCTGCGTATTTTTTATCCATGCTCTTCAAGCAGAATAATTAATAATATTATTCAGCAATGCTAATTTGAATTTTTTTTTTTTAAATATATATAATTTTTTTTACATATATTAGTAAACTAGTGGCTATCAAATGTATTAGAGAATTAATGCAATAAGGTCAATGACTATCATTTTTGTTTTTGTTTGCCGAGGGCATTGTCAATTTTAACTCGAACTATAATATTACAAAAACAAATATATATATATATATATATATATATATATATATATATATATATATATATATATATATATATATATATATATATATATATATATATATATATATATATATATATATATTATTATTATTATTATTATTATTATTATTATATTATTATTATTATTATTATTATTATTATTATTATTATTATTATTATTATTATTATTATTATATTATTATTATTATTATTATTATTATTATTTATTATTATTATTATTATTATTATTATTATTATTATTATTATTATTATTATTATTATTATTATTATTATTATTATTATTATTATTATTATTATTATTATTATTTAGTTTTATATTTTGTAGTGATAAATTATTTTAGCTCTAGGCTAAGTGTTCATAGATTGATTTTATATGCTTTATATTTATTCATTTATTTATCTTATCTTCCAGTAAGTTTGTGTATGTGCATTAAGTATTTTCCTGTTTTTTATTTTTAATTGCTTTTAATAAATAGAATAATAACTTGTAACTTTAAAATTGATAAGTATTTCGTTTTATTTTTTAAATTTATTTTTTTCCTTTAAATTTTTTTTATATTTAAGATAGCAAGTTATATTTAGTTTTTCTTTTACTACCTTTGTTTTTCCTTTGCCACATAGTTTAGTTACTTTTCAGAATACTGTTCTTTGCTGAATTGTTTTTTTCATCATTTTTAATGGTTCTTCATTAATTATAAAAAAATTAAATAAGTTTAAACATTTACTAGTAGCCATACTTTTTATTTTATGTTACTTATTATTACTTACTTTCGTGTCAGTTTGTTCCAGTAGGGGATGTGCTGAATGGAGGGGTCGCATGTCTGGGTAGCAGTGGAAACATAGGTGGGTTTTCTATATCTTTGCTGATGTCCGTGGCCTACGTTGCTAATTTCGAATCTATTTAACATCACCTTTCAACATCTATTCTTAGCATTTTACTTCTGTCTAATATCCAATTATTCAGTTATTCCTTCTTTGGTAATTTAAATACCTCTAACTATAATTTATTTTGCAATTTTTGCTCTAGGTGCTTGGTATTTGGCAATATAAACACTAACACTCCTGTAAGACGTCTAGAAAACTTTGAATCTTTTAATTTTGATGTTTATGGCTTAAAATCTGTTTTTCTACTGCTTTCATTTTCTTGTGTTTCTGCTGCTGCTTCCTTAATTTAACAAATCTTCTAGTCCTTTTTAAATATCTTACAATTTCTAACGAAACTGTTACATTTCATCTAAATGCTGAGGTCCTCTATTTAGGGGATTTCAATGTACAGTTCACTGTGCTTTACTCTTATTCCTCGTTATAATTACACAAATTTCCTTCTTATCGGTAAATCAGACGGTAGTCTTGTAGCTCTTAAGTATAACACTCTCTCGAGAGCAGCTCCTCCATACCCTAAACGTATTTACTGGTACCGTTATTGTGCTAATTATGGGTATTGCGTAGTTTCTACTCTAATTATAATTGAAATAGATTCTACTTTGACAAAGATGATGTCTCGGGGTGTGGTGAAAATCTTGGAGCTGTGATTGCTGATGAGATGAGTAAAGCTCATTTCCTATTTAATTAAAGTTTTCTTTCCCCAAAAGCCAAAGTTCGATACCGCCTGCTTTCGTACCACTCAGAAGAGAAAAAATGAGTATCGTAAGTAGAAAAACTTGTTTTTCCTTTCACTTTTACTAATTTCCTTCATCTTGATTTCGTTGTAAGGATATAATTCGACAAGCGAAGCTTACTTCGCCAAAAGGAAGTGAGATAGCCTCCAAGGTTCTCCTACAAAAATTTCAGGTGTCTTTGCCAAAATATCTCCAATAGCATTTGTAAATCTTCTTTTCTTCCAAGTATTCGCACTGATGAGTCAAAATCTAGCACTCCTACTGAAAAGGCTAATGTTTTCGACTTCCTATTTTTATCTAGATGATTCTTGCATCTCACATAATACTCCTTCTGTCAGTGTTCCCCATCTTACCTGAGATTACTCATGAACAGGGCATAGGGCCCTAGTATCTGTAAAAGTAAGAGAGATCGTACGGCTTACATTAAAGCTTTTTGAATGTCATTCAGATATTTCCTTTTTTATGCTACACCTATTCCAGTAACCATAATTTTTTTTATCATTCTCTCAGCCTCATCTGTCGTTCTCTTCGAAAGTGCTGTCATAGCCATAATGGATGAGAATGACGGACAACTTGGCCTCCAAAGAATGTACGGAAATATCGGTCAAATTGTTATGACACCTATATCTGGAAAACTTATTGACCATTTCTCAGCTCTGAAAGGAAAGCCAGATTACAAGTAATACTATTATTATTTAGATTATTGTTTTATTCATTATTATTTTCAGGATTTCTTTTCACTATTATTATTATTATTATTATTATTATTATTATTATTATTATTATTATTATTATTATTATTATTATTATTATTATTATTATTAATAATGTTAATAAGGATTGTTACAATAACACCTCCCTCGTTGGTTTCAGCCCATCTTTTTATCTGTTTTGTGGAATGCAATTTTTGTGCGCTGCATTCTTCCTCAGAATCAATTTGAACTTCAAGAAACCATCTAACAATGTTTTGAAGGATTTTAAGAAACTGATCTCTCAGCCTATAGTTCTCACTTTTCTTATTTTTGCAATTATTGTCGGTAAGAAATGAAATAAGTATTTATATTATTATTATTATATATATATATATATATATATATATATATATATATATATATATATATATATATATATATATATATATATATATATATATATATATATATATATATATATATATATATATATATATATATATATATATATATATATATATATATATATATTATAGGGTGTTCCTCATTTTTTTGCCGATATCAATATGTTACAGACGCATACCCTCTATTTTTAATTTTTTACATCTAAAACGTTAATTGTTCTGTTTAATTAATTTTTAACATTATCGGAGGTTGTCAACCTATGCCGACCTGAGTTACCAGTTCATATATTTTTTTTTACTAATTTTTCTTTACTGAGCCAACGTTCATCCTTAATTTCTTATTGCCAGTTATATTAGGAGGGTACGTTTGATTCAGTGACTCCACATTATTTAATTATTTCTTATAAACTGTGAAGTGATGATACGCACATGTTTTAGTTGGACGTGCGAGCCACCAAATTAGTGGATCTAAACTACCATCTAATCGACAAATATTATCTGTCTAATTTTATAATATGCGAGAGGTTAGGCTTATACTCAGATAAAGAGCGAATTTAGTTGTGCACGAATGTGAAATATTTTGAAAAAAAAGCAAAGATTCTGTCAACACCTTTTCCAGTAGCGTAAAACAATTGCTGAACTTATATTCTACCTAACGAAACCTACAAAAAATGCTAAAAACAAATTTTCAAAGATTTTTAGACAACGTTGGAAAAAAATTTGAAAATAACTTGGATAACCTCTTCGATATAGCCCTGAAAATGTTCTTCAAATGACTAAAATCGAAGAAGATAAGATTTTTTTGCTTCGACAGAGGGAAGCAGGACGAATAAGTTGTTTAGGTGGTTTTGACAAAAATCTTTTTAAAAAAGGAAGAAAGAGCAAGAAAAAAGAAAAGAAGAAAGAAAATCAAGCAACTTCATCCATCATATATGCTCTCCAATCCTCGGGAGTAGATGATACAGATACGACGATATCTAGTTCATCTGAAAGCAGTAATTAAAAATTAATTTTAAGACCCATATAAATATAGTAGATGCATCTGTAGAAAGTGTAGAAAGAAGAGGAACTAAAGACATCATGACACCGAAGTTAGTTGCTGCATTAGACTGATGCAATTTGAGCATATATCCTTCAGTCAGCAGGACACGATATTGATGAATTTTTTATAAATCAATCGACCTTTCAATGAGCTAGTCAAAACCTAAGAAAGAATCGTTCTAAAGAAATTAAATCTGAGTTTCAAGAAAATATTCAAAATTTGATTACTCTTTACTGGGATGGTAAACTTTTACCTACCTTAATTGTCAGAGACCCAAAAGAAGAAAGACTTCCACTTGTTATTAAGTATGCTGAAAATAAGTAATTAATTAGAGTTCCAAAATTTTTAACTCATCAGGTAGGGAGCTCGCCAGAGCATTAATAAATGTAATAAAAAACTGAGAAATAAAAGACAAGGTTCCAATTCTTTGTAGTGACGCAATTGTCTCGAATACTTTTCGTATCAACGGGACCGTTGTACTTATTGAACAAATGTTAAGCAGAGATAAATTGTATTTCCCATGTCACCATCATAAATGTGAATTAGTTTTACGTAGCGCATTTGAATGCAAAATATTACAATAGAAATCCTTACTATTACTATATTATAGAAATATTACAAGAGTCCTGAAACTCCATTTTTAAATCATTCCGAAACAAATAGAAGCGCATTAATGTAAATAGTTATCTCGTTGATCAAGATCTCTTGAAAACTTAAAAAGAAGTCATTACGAATTGATTATCTTGAGGTTATTGAATTATGCGTAATATTTTTGAGTGTAGATTTGGCTCGGAACTTAAAAATTCATTCTCCAGGACTGTGCATCAAGCTCGTTGATGGCCAGAGCAATTTATTCTTTAAAAATGTATTTGCTGAGACATAAACGTCCTTTATGTAATAAAGATACGAAGTCCCTACAGTTTTTTTTAATATAGTTTTTTTCGCATGTCGCCACCACTCACGGGTAGAGCCCTTTTCAAGGAGGGGGCATAATTAAAAAATAAAAGAAAACCCACCCCACTCCGAATCTAATGTAGATCCCTCAGGTGGATGCAGACAGAGGATTTAAGGATGAAAAACAGATGAAGGTAGGGTGTTCCACAGAACAGAGGTGGGTGGAAAGGAGGAGGTAACACAACGTGCAAGCCTAGAGTTTGTCAAGCTCACACAAAATTCATTTGTAAGCAAGACCCCCCCCCTTGTGCTGCGAGAGCGAGGCAATGTTGGTGGAATGCGAGAGGTCAACTCTATCGAGCACTTGCCACTGTAGTACCTATAGAAAAGAAAGCACGCCAATTTCGCCTCTCAGAAAAAGAGGGTCAACAAAGTTGAATTAGGGACAGAGTAGGGAATTAGAGTAGGGGACAGTTTATTAGTCTTTTAGCCTTAGACTCAACCTCATCCAAAAGAAGGGTGGAACTGGAAACACCCCAAATGGGAGAAAAATACTCCATACAAGGACGGATATGACCCTTGTATAGTTGGAGTAACTGTTCAAAAGTAAAAAATTTCCCTTATCAGAACAGAACTCCCAGAATTTTAGAGGCCATCTTAGTAACCATTATGATATGAGGTTTCCAAGATAATTTATTGTTTGTTCAGACCAAGAATATTTATATTGTTCTCAGGTGAGACGGGAGAGCCGTCGAAGGAGAGAGGAAAGTTGGGATGTGTTTTTGTAATGCATGCAATTCAACCGAAGCAGCACCAAATCAATATTTGCGTTTTTCACAATCATTAATTAAAAGAATTCGAGAATATTGATCTCATTATCAGAAGCTACTCTGAACAAATTTAAAGCAGCAATTGTGGTACTTATCAGAGAAAGCGTCAATTTTATGGCTTTTTTGACGACAATGTAACTGTTGACACCAAAAGGAAGATCATTGAAAATTTAAATAACGATTGCCAAAACTAAGCAAAAAGGAGGTATTTTGTTCCACGTAGAAGAATAGACGATAAATTCTTCTGTAAGTAGATTTACTCTAATTGTTTTATTATTATTATTATTATTATTATTATTATTATTATTATTATTATTATTATTATTATTATTATTATTATTATTATTATTTTAGAAGTTTTTCAGCCTTACTTTAACAGCAGTTGACATTTCCCTTCCAATTTTCCAAAAGATTTTTTCTTCTTATTGCTGACCGGTTTCGTTCGCAAAATTTGGACATCATCAGAGCTTGGATCCTTGAATATGAATGATTTATTTTAAGAAGTTAGGCCAAGATTTAATTGAGATTAAAATTTTGAAAAGTTATTAATTAAGGAGATATTTAGTTTTTTAACTTCACATGAGGAGCGCAGAATTAAAATGATAGGGATAAACGCTGAGGTGTCCCATTTATCAATCAATCAGTCGCGTAACCAGTAAACGCCTCTTTCAACTTTATTAGAAACAATTAAAACTTTTTTTCCTCACCAACACCAAAATAGGTTCCAAATATTAAACCATGCAATGAAGCCATTGTGGAAGGACTAGACAAGCTTGCAGCATAAGAGAACAAGACAACTACAAAATTCAAAAAGCATTGCCGCGCATCGATTAATAATTAAGAAATATCCTGCAGAAAAAAGAATGCCCATCTTAAAAATAATACACGCAACCGAAAAATTACATTTTATACTTCAGAGGGCAATGGGAGGGAAGTTGCTTACCAACTAATCGAACGACTTAGATTATGCAACAGAGTTAGTTACCATCGTGTACCAGTTTACTTACCCGAGTCTGACTGTACGTGACATTTACTGGTTACCCGACTGATTGATTGACAGATGGAACATACCAGCGTTTATCCCTATCATTTTAATTCTGCAAGTGAAATCCTCCAAATATCTTTAAGAAGACGGCTGATGCCTTTCAGTTAGTCACCATCGTGTGCCAATTTACCTACCCGAGTCTGACTGTACGTGACATTTACTGGTTACGCGACTGATTGATTGGCAGATGGAACAGCGTTTACACTATCATTTTAATTCTGCACTTCTTATATGAATCTCAAAAACTAAATATCTCCTTTATTAATAATTTTTCAAAGTTTGTAATCTTAATTAACTTTTGGCCAAAACATTTAAAATAAATCTTTCATCTTCAAGAATCTAAACTCTGATGATGTCCGAAGTTTATGGACGAAACCGGTTAGCAATAAGAAGAAAAATCTTTTGGAAATTTGGAAGGGAAATGCCAACTGCCATTATTATTATTATTATTATTATTATTATTATTATTATTATTATTATTATTATTATTATTATTATTATTATTATTATTATTATTAAATAATAATAATAATAATAATAATAATAATAATAATAATAATAATAATAATAATAATAATAATAATAATAATAATAATAATGATAATAAAATTTAAAAAACTAAAATTTAAAACTAAAATTCAAAAACCAAAATTTTCATTCCAAAAAATGGTTCGAGACATTTTTTAGCTTTTTTTTTGTGGGGGGGGGGGATGAAAATTTTAGTTTTAAAGGTACCGCATACTGTACAATCTTTGGTAAGACTCATAATTGGGCGACTTACATTTTTGCACTCATGTAAAATTTTAAAAGTATCAATAGTTTCCTAGAACACAGACATTATTTTTTTTATTTTTTTTTTTTTTTTTTTTTTTTTTTTTTTTTTTTTTTTTTTTTTTTAATGACAATTTTTGTCATTTGATCAATCTAGTCCAAATATTCAGGAGCACTGTAGAAAAACTTTGTATTAACATGTCAGGTTTGTTCGTCAGGTTTGTTAAGAGAATTTTTATTTAAAGCTTTGAATAAAATGCTCATTCAATTTTGTATATAGAGAGGACACCAATTTCATTTTGGATTATAAAGTTATTTTGCTTCTTTTACTCTAAATGATTTACTATAGAGCTTGAAGAGTATTATTCTTTTGTTAGTTTCCTTGGAGTAAAAAGTCTAATAGTTTTTTTATTTATTTATTTATTTATTTATTATTATTATTATTATTATTATTATTATTATTATTATTATTATTATTATTATTATTATTATTATTATTATTATTATTATTATTATTATTATTATTATTATAATTATTAGTATGATTATTACTATTATTGTTTATTTTTTTTATTATTGCTATTATTATTATTATTATTGCTATTATTATTATTATTATTATTATTATTATTATTATTATTAATTAATATTATCATTAGTATGATTATTATTATTATTTTTAGGATTATATATTATTATTATATATTATTATTATATTATTATTATTATTATTATTATTATTATTATTATTATTATTATTATTATTATTATTATTATTATTATTATTTGCTTTTATTATTAGTATGATTGTCAATATTGTATTAATAATAATAATAATAATAATAATAATAATAATAATAATAATAATAATAATAATAATAAATAATAATAAAATAATTAATTTTCTGCTATGATTAATCATTTTTAGTAGTAAAACAGTAGTATCATTTTTACTTTTTATCCTGACAGGAATTTGTTTTGGATTCGTTGAAACTTTTCTCTTTTGGCTTTTGGAAGATTTAGGAGCTGATAAAAGGTTAATGGGTTTAACGGTAACTATTGGCGCAATATTTGGTATACCATTGTTGATGGTTAGTAAAATTTTAATGGAAAAACTGGGTTACGTGACTACCCTGACTCTCTGTTGCATAATCTACGTCGTTCGATTTGTTGGTAAGCAATTTTCTGCCCTTTTCTCCCTGAAGTATAAAATGTAATTTTTCGGTTGCAAGTATTAATTTTAAAATGGTCATTATTTTTTCTGCAGGATATTCTTTAATTATTAACCCATGGGCGGTAATGCCTTTTGAAGCTCTTGAGTCAATTACAACTTCTCTATTTGTAGTTGTCTTGTACTCTTATGCTGCAAGCTTGTCTAGTCCTTCCACAATGGCTTCATTGCAAGGTTTAATATTTGGAACCTATTTTGGCGTTGGTGAGGAAAAAGTTTTAATGTTTTTAATAAAGTTGAAAGAGGCAAAAACCTTAAGAAAAAATTATAATATTTTAGCTTCATATACTCTTATCTCTCCTAAAATTACACGAATTATATTCTTACCATTCCAGATTAACTTTTATTCATTTGCAGGAAAAGGCCTTGGAAGCTTAATTGGAGGTGCAATGCTAGAGCGCCTTGGAAGCAGAGTAACATTCCGAATATTAGCAGCTGTTGCTGGAGGAGCTTCAATCATATATTTTCTTATAGACAGATTTTTATTTAAAAAATATAAGGAGACACGAGTTTCTGTCTTAAAAGATCCAAAACAAGTTGCTGAATTTAATGTAAATGATATTTCAAATAATAATCGAACTTCTCAAAATAATATCTTTAAAAAATCAGAATTTAAGGGCCGAGATAACAAAGCATTTAATAATGGACCATAAACGTCATCCATCCTATTCCTTCACATGAAATCTTTCAGCACTCTGTCAATTTTATATGCATTTGTAAAGTGCCACTTCTATATTATACATTCTTATTTGTGTTTCCTCTCGATAAGAAACTTATTAAATATCCTCTTCAAATTTGTAGAGGTAAAAATTTTTCTTTTTAATTAACATATGATAGAAAAGAATCTCCTATGATACTATGATTGTAAAAACTGTATTTTGATATCTTTTCTCTTAAATAAGTTTAGAGGAAACTCAAAAAATAGTATCAAATTATAAGAAATAATGGTCTCTGCTTTAATCTATTGAAGTAATTATCAATTATATTTATTATTATTATTATTATTATTATTATTATTATTATTATAATTATTATTATTATATTATATTATATAGGAAACCAATGTGCTTCCCCTTAGAAACCCCTTTTCAGAGTAATGTACAGCTAATTACAAATATTGTATCTAGTAGAGTAGGACCTACTGAAACACTGTTTAACCTGTAATTATACCTCCGAATAAAAATTTTGAAATTTGGAATTTGGAATTATTATTATTATTATATTATATTATATTATATTATCATTATCATTTAATTAGTATTATTATTTTATACGAGTATAATATTATATATTTTTATTAATTATATCCAGTTTAGTTAGTAATTTGCATTGGGATAATGATTTGAGAGGAATTTCTAATAGATTGGTATGTAATATCTTTTTCAGTCAATATGCTGGTGCTTTATTCTATGTTCTGTAATTAGTCGACATTCTTTGTGCTAGATTGGTGAGTTATTATTAACTGTGTATTCTTCTCTAATAAAGTATACATGATAAAAGAAAAATAAGTCATCTTCTTTAGAATAATTGTAATACTCGATGGGATATAATTATCCTTTAACCCTTTCATGCCCCATGACTCAAATCCACATTAAAACTAGTCATTAAATCAAAGTGAAATAAGAGTGATTTTGTACTTTTTGTTATTAAAGGATTGACAACTGAATGGAGAGCAAGTTTTTCAAATAGTAAATGATATTACAATGTTTATGAGGTGTAACTCAAGAAATAAAGACTCGGAAATTCACTGCTAAGAAGGCCTCTGACCTCGTTCAAAAATGGATGGGTGTCATTTCTTTCTTCTGGGAGAATTATTTCCTTCAATCGTATTTAAGCTTTACCCCTTAATTATTTTTGATGCAAATGACGTTTTTCTTTCAAAAAGAATATATTTTGGCTTTAAATGCTATAAGGAAATGGTGTATGATAATTATATAATTATTTCAACTAAAAGATGATTCGTGAGGGAAGTAGAAGTAGAGCTGAATGATACATTCATTAGTGAAAGTTTAGTAGGATGATATAATGGGTTAGTTATGCCAACCATTTGGAATACTTTAAAGTATTGAAATTTTACTACTCTTTACGATGGTAAAGGGTATGTATGGCATAGATGAGGTGGGGTATAGAAGAATTTTAACGTTGTCAGATAAGTTAATGTTGAAATTCTATGAATCATTGTGATGAATCGTGAGTTCAATGAGGGTTACTATTCAAAAATTATTAAATGAGAGGAGGTAAATATAAATTTAGGTAATCTGGTATGAAGCGATGTGGTTTGCGAGAAGTGAAGTGCTTTGCTAATGATTAAGAGTCTATACTTCGAAACTATATATTAGTGATGGATCGGATGTCATATTTTCCAATTTGCGGATGCGGATGCGGATGCGGATGTTGAATTTTGGAGAAGTGCGGATGCGGATGCGGATGCGGATGTTGAATTTTCGAAAGTGCGGATGCGGATGCGGATGCGGATGCGGATGTTGAATTTTCGAAAGTGCGGATGCGGATGCGGATGCGGATGTTGAATTTTCGAAAGTGAGGATGCGAAAATGCGGATGCGGATGTTAATTTTGATGAGGATGCGGATGCGGATGCGGATGTTAATTATATATATATATATATATATATATATATATATATATATATATATATATATATATATATATATATATATAATATTATATATATATATATATATATATATATATATATATATATATTTCACTATCACCTTTCCCACTTTCGTGAGGTGGTGCCCGCCACAATTCCCTTACAAACATAACTATTCTTACCTTTCAACGCTTTCACCACCTCCCTCTATCTCTGTCTCCACAAATCTTCTACCCTCGTCTAAACTCAAATTCCTTCCATCAAAATCACTCTCACTCTATCCATCCATCTCCACTTCGGCCTTCCCCTCCCCCTACCCTTCCCCTATCTACATCGGATACCTTACCAACCATTCTGTTCTCTTTCATTCTTCACATATGTCCAAACCATTTTAGCACATCCTCCTCCTCTCTATCAATTACACTCTTCTTCCATTTACACATCTTCCTTATTCTTTCATTTCTAATCCTATCAATCCTTCTCAATTTATATATCGCTCTCAAATCTTTCATCTCAAAGACATTGAAACTTTTTCTCGACCGAGCACTTATCGTCTATGTTTCACACACATACAATACAGAAGGGAAACAGATACATTCAAACATTCTTATCTTTATTTCTTTCGAAATTTTTCCTTTCTTCCATACTTTTCTTAGGCCCCCCAATACTTTCATTCCTTCTACCACTCTGTTCTTTATTCCTTTTTCCGTCCCACCCTTACCTTCCACCCAACATTATTAGATATTTGAATTCATTCACCTCCTCAAGTTTCCATTCTCACACTTCTACAAACCAATTCCTTCCTCCACATTTCCTCACCCCCACCTCCAATCCTCATAACTTTATTCTTCGCTGGATTGAATTTCAATCTCGTGTTTGCACATTTCCCTTCAAACTCTCTCACAAGTATTCTCATCTTTTCTCCAAATTCTGCCACCAACACATGCCGCATCATCTGCAAAAAGTAAAACATTCACTTCACATTCACCCTCCATATTTCTCAACGTAAAACTCTTCCTTTCTCTCTCCATTTTTCTAAGTAAACCATTCATCAATAGATTAAATAAGATGGAGATATTACAAACCCCTGTCTCAATCCCACTCCTATGCTAAACCAATCCGATAGTTCTCTCTTCACCCTCACTCTTGATCTACAATTCGATATATATATTATATATATATATATATATATATATATATATATATATATATATATATATATATATATATATATATATATATATATATATATATATATATATATATATATATATATATATATATATATATGTATATATATATATATATATATATATATATATATATATATATATATATATATATATATATATATATATATATATATATATATATATATATATATTATATATATATATATATATATATATATATATATATATATATATATATTATATTTATTGATGGATTTATATTTTCTAATTTGCGGATGCGGATGCGGATGTCGAATTTTGGAGAAGTGCCGATGCGGATGCGGATGCGGATGCGGATGTTGAATTTCCGAAAGTGCGGATGCGGATGCGGATGCAGATGTTGAATTTCTGAAAGTGCGGATGCGGATGCGGATGCGGATGCGGATGTTGATTTTGTGCGGATGTTCCGCATCCGCGCATGCGGATGCGGATGCGGATGCCATCACTACTATATATGCACTAGTTTAGTAGAGGAACAAAATGATTGCTTTTGGTGAAGAAAATGGTGAGATATTAATGATCCTTTCTTGTGCCAGTTTTCTAACTAATTAGACAGCACTAGAATGCTAAAGAGTTCTCCTTTCTTCCTGTCTTCGTAGGAGTGAGATGAATTTCGGAACCTTAACATAAAATTTCCCGATGGTGACGCTTGATATATAGAGTTTGTAAAGCTTGAATAATGTAATGAATTATATTTATTGATCTTAAAGGTAGAGTATCTTTGATTTGCTCTGAGAAGTATGGACGGTCAAAAGGGAAGTGGGGGTGGTGAGAGCTGATTTGATAATAAATAGGTTAGTTTTCTAGCAGGAGGAGGCTCTGTAGTTGATAATAAAATAATGAAGAGGAATTGGATAAGAACTGATCTTTGAAAGAATATAACCAAGGTAAACCTCAATGTGAAAAGAAGGCCTTCGATCTGAATATCCTCTATAGGGATTTGTAGTATGTTTCCTGAAGTATTTGGTTTTCAGCAAAGAGAGAATTTGGAGTGCTTGTTTTAGAATCTTTTTTTGGACAATAAATATGTTAACTTTCGAACTCTACTGCGGTTATTAAGATGGACACTATTAGGGTTCATTAAATCCACTGATGATTGTAGAAAAATATTTTAGTTCTAGTGATCTACCAACTGAAGGTGATGTAGTTATATCCAAGCATAATTAGGATATTTGAAGATGATGCTTGAAATTGTTACAAACCAAGTAAATAATACCAATGAGGTAAGCCAAAATCAATGAGATGTGTTCTGAGATTAGCCTGAAGTTTTGTTTGTGTCTCGGATGGAAGTTGTGAGATGCTTTTAAATCCAAAGATTCAATTAGCAAAATCAATCTATATAAAAAAGCCACCCCCAAAAAAGGTTTTAGCTATACTTTAAATAGTGAATGCAAGATGAAGATGTGAAATTATTGCTTTTAAAATGGCGAGACTTGATTGGAGTTCATAAATCAATTTTAAGGGAATAACTATGTATTTTTTACGAAAGAAAGGTTAACAGCTATGCTAACAAAGTCTCCAGGCCAGGCTATTGGGAGGATTAGACAATATGTACGCTTGGTTTCTTCATTAAATTAACTAGACAGAAGAAATATTTTTGCCTTAATTCATAATTTAAATATTAATCATGAACAATATTAATTTTAAAGTTTAATTCTAGAACAAAACATTAAACAGAAAACATAGCTTACTTATTTAATTTTAAAGATATATATATATATATATATATATATATATATATATATATATATATATATATATATATATATATATATATATATATATATATATATATATATATAATATATATATATATATATATAAATAAATCATAAATAAATCATCTTCCCCCAGGAAGGACTTTCGTCCTGTCAGTGGGATCTTTCGAGGAAGATCCTTGGGTTTCAAGGGCCCACGGCGGATACCGCTGGCTGGGCCAGGCCTATCGCGGATGCCGGAGATTTATTCCCACTAGCGACAAGCATTTCACTAGTGTACTCATTAACGGCTGAGTGAGCCGAAGCTAGCGTTACTGGGAATGACTCAAATTATATATATATATATATATATATATATATATATATATATATATATATATATATATATATATATATATATATATATATATATATATATATATATATATATATATATATATATATATATACTCAGCTATTTAGATAATGGCAAGAAGTTCATTGACAAGCAATTAAATTAAGTAATTTATGTCATAGTTGAATGAACATCTTTCTCCATAAGACGAATAGGCTAGAAATGTAGTTTCTGTAGTTATTCTATCTCTGCTACTTTTTATTAATTTTTAGAGAGAGTTTTATACATTTAATTTTATAATAAAAGACTTTACCTTCCTTTTTTTTCTTTACTCCTAACTTGGGTTGCAAGATAGAAGTTAATAATTAAAATAATTATTATTAACTTTATGTTGAGCAAAATACGTTCTGCCGCAAAAACACGGTATCTGGAATTCAGGTTTCTTTCGAAATTATTTGAATATCAAGCTATCAATAGCATTTCTCGTGTTGCTTTACAAAAACATTTAATGTATTTAAGCTCTGAAGTGGTTGCATTAGCTTTCTTCGATTCACATTTGTCGTGTGAATCAAAAACGAAAATGATAAATGCTTTGAATCGCGAGTGAGGATTTTTAAAGGGAAATTAGAGGCGAATACAAAGAGTAATAGGAAAAAATCCAAGAAATTATTAACATCGGAATTGAACAATTTTTCGAAAGATTTCAGGACAGATCTATTGACGTGGAATAAAAAAAGAAAGTTTTCTAAAAGGTCTGAAATTAGTAAATAGATTGAAAGTCGAAAATGATCCGGCTATGAAAGGTGTCAAGTTAATGGAAGATTATAACAAATTACTTTAAAAAAAAGAGCAACAGTAACAGTATTTGAATGTATGTGCTCTGGGTTGTAAGTCATTACTGCATCAAGTTTCCTTGTTGTAAAAAAATATTTTTTCAACGACAAACTTTTTCGTGTAAATAAGCGATATTGATTCACATTAATAAGGCGAGACAGTCATTCCGTTTCATTGTCTTACCCTTTGGTTCGTTTCCTTTCACGTATCACATTCTCAGAAGATCTCTAGTATACCCTTGTCTTTAAATTGGAATGTTTTTGCTCCATTACTCCCCTCCCTTCCCTTCACATGTTTCACAAATTTACAAGCAGTTACTCTTACATTACCTTTAAATAAAAATAAAATAGCAAAACAAAAAGTTTCCTCGGAGATGCTTGGAGGGGCGGCATCAAAACAATGCCCCTCATACACCCCTTCTGCCATGTTGGTTGCCTTCTGTGAAGGGGATGGTACCACCAAGTCTTTGATACCGGCTTGCACTGGTGGAAGTTATTCTTTTTTCATTAATTTCTGAAACACATGAGGTCTCTTATCTAATTTACACTTTGTCGAACACAACCTTTCTTCTGTTAGACCTCATCTCTGGTTCTCAAATGAAATTCGGGTGTTTTAGTGCTCTGACAGCACACCCAAAACTGTTTCCTCCCACTGACTCTATACTCAGTTTTCAGCCAAAGGCGGATGTTGCTCAAATGAGAGCAGCAATATTGTTTGCTCTCATGTCTCTAATTTGGAGTCTTCCGAATCCTCTGCTTTATGGCTTAAACTTTCTTTCAACTATACAATAAAATTAATTTATTCTGTCTACTTTTCTCTTAACTCTACAGACTACAAAAAATTATTTGACTATCTTAACTCCAAAATATAACACATGCTTTCTTCTACTTTCTCTGAAATCATCATTTTAGGTGATCTCAACGTTTATCACAGCCAAAGGCTTTCATCTAGTTCTCATGATCCGGCTGGTGAACTTGTCTACAACTTTTTTTTTTATCCAGAACAACCTTGAACAGTTGGTGCATCTCTCTACTCTTATTCCTGATCGTCTTGGTGATGAACACAGCATACTTAATCTTTTTTTAATTTCTTATCCATCTTCTTCACTGTTAAACTTTTTCTTAATCTGTGTCAACCGATCACCTTCTTACCTCTGTATCTTGATCTCTCTCTTCAAGTTTTCCACAAGACTTCGGCTGGGAGATATTTTTGGTCCTTTGGTGCCACTAACTTGTCTGACTTGTGGTTGTACTTTTCTGATTAATGATTTCTGGAATGATTAATGATTTCGTGGGAAGGGTCACCCGTAATGTCCAGAGAGCATACCATGGTTATTCTCTATTGCATGGAGGCATGCATTTCACATTCTTTCCCTTCTACTAAACCTAGCAAACCTTGGTTAACTCTGCTTGTTCTCTTGCTATCCACCGTAGGGATGCTACCTTCAGGAATTATCATCGACTTCAAATTCAAAAAACTTGTGCAACTTATATTGCATCCCAGAATCGTAACCAACACCAACGGCTCATTTCTCCGTCGTTAATAAATGCAATAATCTTCTTGGTGGCTCTTCTTTCTTACGCTCTTACGCTTTCCTGGCGTTTTTGGAAAAAAAAAAAAAAAAAAAAAAAAAAAAAAAAAAAAAAAAAAAAAAAACTCTAAATTTGCTTTTCTACTTTCCTTCCTCTAGTATCTTCTGTCGGTAAAACTCCTTTTTGCATTCCTCTTAATTAAGCTGAAATTTTCGCTCAAACTTCTGCTTCTATTTCAGAAGCCTTATATAATTCCAGAACTGTTCCTGCTCCTTCATCCCCTCCAACTGATTTATGACTAAAATTGTAATTTCTTTTAAAGATTTCATTTCTGCTCTCCGAGCTTAACTCTAAGATGGCGCACTGTCCTAATAATATCCCTCATGTGGTTCTCAAAACTTGTGCTTCTGTTCTTATACCATGCCTTGGTACACTATTCCGTCATTGTCTTTCTTCTTCAACCTTCAACCTCTGACGAAAAAGGTGGACCACTCTCAGTACTCCAACTACCGTTCTATTTCTTTAATATTCATTCTTTCTAAAATTTTCGAATTTATCTTTAACAGGAAGATTTGGAAACATCTTAATTCTTTTAATTTTGTCTCCGATCACCAATATGGCTTTCGTTAAAAACACACTACTGGTGATCTTTTTCTCTTTTCTCTGACTCTTGGTCCAACTCTCTTCTGCATTTCCGTGGATCTTTTGCTGTCGAACTGGACTTATAGAAAACTTTCGACGGAATACAGCACAAAGCTTTCATTTTCAAATTTCTCTCTTTCGGAATCTATCCTTTTCTCTGATTTCCTTTCCGGTCGATCTATACCAGCTGCTGTAGTCTTCCACCATTCATTCTTTAAATCTACTAATAGGGGTTGTTCTCAAGAATCTTTCCTATCCACAACACTTTTTCTACTTTTCATTAATGACCTTCTCTCTACTACTTCATCTCCTATCCACTCCAATGCTGATGACTCCACCCTTCATTATTCCTCTCAGTTTGAAAGACGTCTCTCCCAACAACAGTTAATAGACCCGAGAGTGTGGCATAGGAACAACTGACTTCCGATCTAAAATTATTTAAAATTGGGGCAGAGGCCACATAGTCGTTTTAAATCCCTCAGAACTTCAGTTCCTCCATCTCTCTACTCGACACAACCTTCAATACAACTATGATGTCTTCTTTGAAAACATACAACTCAAACCTTCATCTCTCCTTAATATTCTCGGTGTTTCTTTTTCTCGTGATCTTTCTTGGAAAGGTCATATTCCTCCTCTTTCTAAACAATCTTTTAAGAGTTAGGTGTTCTTAGGCTCCTTTAAAATTTCTTCACTCCACCCCAGTAGCTTATCCTTTTTAGGGGTGATGTGCGCCCATGTATAGAGTGCAGAATTACATATCGTAGGTAGTTTCACTCATACATCACTTCTTGAAAAGGTGGAGTCTAGGACTTTTCGTCTTATCAATTTTCCGCTCTCACTAATTCTCTCCGGTCTCTTTCTACCCTTCGAATTGTTGCGTCATTCTCACTATATAATCGCTATTATAATGGACAACACTGCTCTTTTTGATTCTCCCTTCGCCTACCTTAACCAGTGAGAAAGTCACGTGCGACATACAATTCTACAGTCTCATCCTTTCTCTGTCCAACTTTCTGACCTCAGGCTTAACTGCTGTGCTCAATCTTACATGTACACTACTGGTAAAGCCTGGAACACACTCACTTTATCTGTTTTCCCAACATCCTTTGATTTACATATCTTCAGAAGCCATGAATGGAGACATTACGGTCTTTAACTTGACCAGATTTAAGACTTTTTTCCTAACTCTGGAGGAAATTTTAGTACGACTCTGACTTTTGACTCCAAAGGTGATATATATATATATATATATATATATATATATATATATATATATATTATATATATATATATATATATATATATATATATATATATATATATATATATATATATATATATATATATATATATATATACATATGAACCGACCGGGGCCCCGGCCCCGGTCAACCCCGGCTCCGGCTCCGGCTCCGGCCAAAAAATCAGGGAAAACCGGGGTTGTTGGCCGGGGTTAAAATGGCAAATTATACTTAAATTTTTTTTATTTTTTTTAATTTTCAGCCGATTCTGCTGAAACTTTCAGTTATATAGATTTTTTACCGGTAAGAAAAGTCCATTTCTAGCGTTTTTCCGAGTCTATTACGGTTAAAAGTTTTTTTTTTTTTTGTTTTTTTTTGTTGAAATTTTACCCTTTTTTAATTGAATGGCGGTGCCAAACCACTTTTTAGAATGAGCTGAAAATTGGACTATTTATTCAAAATTAAATGGGATACAAAAGTCTCTAATAGACTTTTGTTCCCAGAGTTATAGGAAAAATGTTATAAGCCAAAAACTGACCAACTATAGAAAAAAAAAATTTTTTGAACTAAAAAAATCCACCTTTTCAGACAAAATTTAAAAAAAAAAAAATACAACTATGACATTTCCTATTTTTGGTGTGTATAGAGAGGGGTGGGGCTACAAATTCCTCTATGTATTTTATTCGATGACATTCGTTGGTTTTGAGATATAGCCTTCATAAAGGTCCATTTTTGGCCAAATTTCAAAAATTCCCAAAGTTTGAGAGGCTATATCTCGCTTCAAACAAAGAGCATTTAAATATGCACTAAATAAATATTGTTGCCCTGCCCTCTTCTAAACAACATTCACAAATGAAAAAAAATAGTAGGTCGCGTTTTTTATAAATAATTTTTTCCTCCAGAAAGGTACGATTTTTGCAAATTTTTTTCAAGTGCTTATATAACTTTTTTCTAGACGTGATATCAAAAACCTATTCCCACCAATGCAAGAAATTGGGGCAAAGGTATTCAGCTAAATTTTCAGCTCATGTGGACCAGTGGTTTGATCCAGTTATTCATTTTTTTCAACTTTGGGTCCAAATAAGTTTCAAACCGTTATAGACTCAAAAAAATGCTCGAAATCAACTCAGAACTTCGTGAAAAAATTCACATACTTTGAAAATTTCAGCTCAATCAGTCAAATAATATATAAAAAAATTTCAAACAAAATATAAGAAAATTAAGATTTTTTTTTCTTTTCTGTTTCTTTTGACCGCTCCTTTTCTGCTAGTGAATGTTCATCTTTGTGTTTTGATTTTAGATACTCCAAAAAGATTTGGTTGAAATTTTTTTACTTGTAGCACCCGGAGGTTCTCTTCTAATTTTCTGACTGCAGATGTTACATTTAGCTATTTCGAGCCTATCCTGAAACATTGTAAAGTATTCAAATACTGCAGAAGCTGATCTTTTAGCCATATTGACTGAAAGTATAAACAAAATAATAATATTTAAATAATGCAGCTAAATGATACAAGTTTGATACATGGCAATAAAATAACAATGATATGTATAAATACAGGTTAAATTGATAATTTTATATCTTACATTTTTTCAAACTTTACCTTAGGGTCTTACTTAAGTAAACCTGTTGAATAACTATTATGAATTAGAATATTTTTTTTTTAATTTTTGTACTTTTTTAAAACTTTAACTATACAAAACTGTAATTTTTTGAATTTTTTTTTTTTTTGGAGAAAATGCATATAATCATTAATTTAAGTGAATGTTGGCTATTCTACTCCTTCCTTACAATTAAATAAACCTTATATCAAATTTTCTTAACCTTAAATTTCAGTGCTTTTGACCTCTTTACAAATTTTAGGAAACCCCGGCCAGAACCCCGGCCAAATTCCAACCCCGGTCGGTCCCTATATATACATATATATATATATATATATATATATATATATATATATATATATATATATATATAT
>SEYY01005962.1:375000-377500 GCA_009176605.1 Armadillidium nasatum | reverse complement strand
TAAAACCTAAAACCAAAAACATTTAAAAACCACCATTTAATTAAAACCAAATTTAAAAAAACATTCTTTTGAAATAATGGCGAAATAAACAAACACTTGAAACCACCTCTTTAAATGCCAGTTATAACACCACCTCAAAGGTCAAAACTACAAACTTCATCCCTATTAACAGATTGCATTTTTATAACCCCTAAATTGGAAATCATATTCAAATATCTAAACATTTATTTCATTATTAACCCTATCAAAATAATTACGATCACTTCTAATATAGTTTGCGCAAACGCCCAAAGAAGATATTTTTTTTCTTTTTCTTTTTTTTTTTTTTTTTTTTTTTTTTTTTTTTTTTTTTTTTTGATAGAAAATATTTTTTGGTAATGATTTTTTAAAGGACTCTAAATTTATAGTTTGTCTCTTCAAAAAGACATCTAAGAATAACAAAAGTCTTTTTCAATTCTTTTCTTACGTACTGTAAATAATATTGCTATTCAGGATTCAATTACGTTTTAAAGTACTCTTAAGGAATACATAGAATAAAATTAGAGAATCAATGTATATATTAAACCTCACTCGTATACATACATATATATATATATATATATATATATATATATATATATATATATATATATATATATATATATATATATATATATATATATATATATATATATATATATATATATATATATATATATATATATATATATATATATATATATATATATATATATATATATATATATATAACGCTATGCTCAATCTTACATGTATTCTACTGGTAAAGTTTGGAACACACTTCCTTCATCTATTTTTCCAACTTCTTTTGACTTATGCACCTTCAAACGGTGTGTATCAGATCATGTCGGCCTTTAATTTGACCATGTTCCCGACTTTCCCCCTAACTCTGGTGGAATTTTAGCAGGCCTCTGGCCTTTGCTCACCAAAGATGATATATATATATATATATATATATATATATATATATATATATATATATATATATATATATATATATATATATATATATATATATATATATATATATATATATATATATATATATATATATATATATATATATATATATATAACACCCGATCGACTCCTTCCTCCATTAGTCGCTGGTATACATATATATGAAAAAAAAGATTTTATACTCTTTGTTCGCTTTGAATTTGCAGACAATAGACTCAGTCATTGCTGGGTATGGACACTCATTTAACATTTAGACTTTAGAGAACCATTCGAAAGCTTCAAGAGTATTTTTTCATAAATTATATTAATATGTTCGTTTTGTTTTCCACATGGAGAGGGTTCCTAAATGCCAAGTCTCCGAAGAAAGAGAGTGAAAAAAAAGAGAAAAAGTATGGTTTATTATTTCACAAATCACACACACACACACACTATACTATATATATATATATATATATATATATATATATATATATATATATATATATATATATATATATATATATATATATATATATATATATATATATATATATATATATATATATATATATATATATATATATATATATATATATATATATATATATATATATATATATATATATATATATATATATATATATATATATATATATATATATATATATATATATATATATATATATATATATATATATATATATATATATATATATATATATATATATATATATATATATATATATATATATATATATATATATATACTATATATATATATATATATATATATATATATATATATATATATATATATATATATATATATATATATATATATATATATATATATATATATATATATATATATATATATATATATATATATATATATATATATATATATATATATATATATATATATATATATATATATATATATATATATATATATATTAAGTTATGCTTACCATGCAAAATCAATATCCTTTATATACGATTAACTTTTCAGATTTTTCTTTAATTTTCAAATATATATTTATTTTTTTTCATAATATAAAAGAATAATTTTATTTTTAACACATTATCTGAACATAGGATAATGGCCTTAATATTTCAGATTTTTATTTGCAATTTTCAAAATAAAATTAAATCAAATTTTTTGCTTTTTCAAATTTTTATATTTCATTTCTTTTTTCTTAATATTTTTGGGGGATGTTTTTTTTTCCTTTTTTTTTTTTTTTTTTTTTTCCAATGGGAGGAGAGAAAGGGTTACTTTCAAAAATTACAATTTTTTTTTTTTTTTTTTTTTTTTTTGGAAATTATAATTTTTTTTATTTTAAAAATTATAATTTTTTATTTTAAAATTATAATTTTCTTTTCCTTACCTTGTCGAAGGAATCACGATTTGGTCTTTAATCAGTTCTGAAAAATAAAATAGAAAAAAATTATTTAAAAAACTTATGACGTCATAAATTTTCTTCTTATTTTTTTTTATTTTATTTTTATTATTGATTTTATTATAAGATTTAATCAAAGATGA
>SEYY01005962.1:367500-370000 GCA_009176605.1 Armadillidium nasatum | reverse complement strand
TGATTTTGGAATACGAACCGTGATCCAATATTTGTTTCTGAGTCTTATGATTAATTAATTACTCTTTTGCTGGAATTAAAGTTATATTATAACTTATAACATTATATAAATTATTTTATTTTAATTATGAAATAGTTAGATGAGTTATATCAGTTATAGGACGAAAGGTTAAAAAATTGCTCTTATATCCGACGTACATCAGCTACATTTGTGAATGAAAAACCCGCCCATTTTTGCTTGAATTATCAGAAATTGCAAATAAAAAACTGGAATTTGTTTTTAAATTTGAGGAGAAACGATATATATATATATATATATATATATATATATATATATATATATATATATATATATATATATATATATATATATATATATATATATATATATATATATATATATATATATATATATATATATATATATATATATATATATATATATATATATATATATATATATATATATATATATATATATATATATATATATATATATATATTTCATTTACTTAAACCTTTTCATATAGTATTATTTTTTTCTTTAATCTTGTGTATATGGCCTCCCTCCCTACTACTCCTACTACTACTACTACTAGTACTACTACTACTACCAATAATATTTGGAAATATATATATATATATATATATATATATATATATATATATATATATATATATATATATATATATATATATATATATATATATATATATATATATATATATATATATATATATATTCGCTAGCGAAATAGAAGGAAACAACTCACACACATATGTAAATTTTTTGTTATTATTATTACTATTTTTTATTTTATTATTATTTTTTTTTTTTTGAAAATGAAATCAATAAGTTTGCTTTTAAAAACCTTTTAAGGTAAAAAATTTCTAAAACAATTTTAGGGACAAAAATTTTCTTTCCTTTTTTTTTTTTTTTCTTTTCCTTTTTTGGTATGTTTATAAAATGCATCCTTTAAAAGTAGGGGGAAATTACCATGAATCCCCATATTTTTTACGGAATGGGGGATGGGGAAAGGAAATTTGCGTGATCCCTATCATTCGGTTTAGTAGTTGAGAGAGGAAGACTACTCTAAAATATATATATATATATATATATATATATATATATATATATATATATATATATATATATATATATATATATATATATATATATATATATATATATATATATATATATATATATATATATATATATATATATATATATTATATATATATATATATATATATATATATATATATATATATATATATATATATATATATATATATATATATATATATATATATATATATATATATATATATATTATATTCCTCCGGTGGACAAAGGTCAGAGGAATAAAAATATCCCCCAGAGTTGGGAAAAAGTTGGAAGTCTTGTCGTTAATAGCCGACATGTTCCGATTCACGACGTTTAAAAGAATGCAATTCAAAGTAAGTTGGAAAAACAGATAAATGAAGTGTGTTCCAAACTTTACCAATAGAGTATATGTAAGACTGAGCATAGCGGTTAAGTCTGGGGTCTGAGAGTTTGGACAAAGAAAGGATAAGAGTGTGTAGAAAGTTGTGTCGCACGAGCCTTTCTTAATGGAGGAGGTATGCGACGTGATAGTTCAGAAAAGCAATGTCTGTTGTAATAGCGATAATATACCTGTAGAGAGAATGAAGCAACAATTTGAAGGGCAGAAAGAGATTGGAGAGGATTAGTGGGAGCGGAAAAGTTGATGAGATGAAAAGCCCGATATCCCACCTTCTCAAAGAGAACTGTATGAGTGGAACCACTCCAGATGTGTGAAGTATACTTCATACAGTGGCGAACAACACCCCTAGAGAGAGAAAGCATCTGGGGTGGCGTGAAGAAATTACGAAGGAGTCTCAGAACATCCAGCCTCTTAGAAGCTTATTTAGAAAGAAGTTAAGTGATCTTTCCAAGAAAGATCACGAGAAAAAGAAACACCAAGAATTTTAAAGAGAGATGAAGGTTTAAGTTGTGTGTTTTCTAAGAAAATATCATAGTTGTGTGGAAGGTTATGTCCAGTAGAGAGATCGAGGAATTGAGTTTTTGAGGCATTGAAAACGACTATGTTTTCTCTGCCCCAATTTGAAATACGAGAAAGATCAGAGGTCAGTTGCTCTAAGGCCACATTTCTTGCATCAATTAACTGAAAGGAATATATTTATATTTATGGTTTTCAGCATATGAATGGATAGGTGATGAAGTAATAGAGAGAAGTTCATTAATGAAAAGTAGAAAAAGAGTTGGAGATAGAACAGATTCCTTAGGAACACCACTATTTTTAGATTTAATGAAAGAACGTTTGCCGTTTACAACAGCTGCTATAGAACGACCGGAAAGGAAATTAGAGAGAAGGTCACAGAGAGAAGGATAGATTCCGAAAGAGAGAAGTTTAGAAATCAAAGCTTTGTGACGCACTCTATCAAAAGCTTTCGATATGTCTAGCGCGACAACA
>SEYY01005962.1:342500-347500 GCA_009176605.1 Armadillidium nasatum | reverse complement strand
GATATATACCTTTAAATCAACATTTCGAAATGAAAATACAAGGTTTTATTTATCATATATTAATTAATACACATATACATCACAAATCAATTAAAGCATTAGTTAACCTTTCAGATTATATGTTTTATGAGTATTTGTGTGCATAAGTAAATAAATACATCCTCTTATAACAAGATTTAAAAAATTCAATACAAGCCTCTGTGTAACCATGTATTGACGCATAAATACATAATATACGACTTAATATTTTAGTTAGACTTTTGCATTTATAAATGCATGTGTGTGTATGTTTTTTGGTGTATATTAATGTATACGTATAATAGCAATTCATGAATCCTTTTATTTGCATTGCTAAATAAATCTGAACTCTAATCAATCAATAAAATAATTTGATTTTCGAGTTTGGTAATCACTCATTTTATTACCTTTAACCTTCTAACATTAGAACCTTAAAGAGAAGAAGAAGAAGATGAAGAAGAAGAAGAAGAAGAAGAAGAAGAAGAAGAAGAAGAAGAAGAAGATGACAAAGAAGAAGAAGAAGAAGAAGAAGAAGAAGAAGAAGAAGAAGAAGAAGAAGAAGAAAAGAAGAAGAAGAAGAAGAAGAAGAAGAAGAAGAAGAAGAAGAAGAAGAAGAAGAAGAAGAAGAAGAAGAAGAAAGAAGAAAAAGAAGAAGAAGAAGAAAGAAAGAAAGAAGAAGAAGAAGAAGAAGAAGAAGAAGAAGAAGAAGAAGAAGAAGAAGAAGAAGAAGAAGAAGAAGAAGAAGAAGAAGAAGAAGAAGAAGAAGAAGAAGAAGAAGAAGAAGAAGAAACAGGAAAAGAAGAAGAAGTGAAAAGACTTTGAATATTATAAGAACAGATGAAAAAATACGTAAGAACAAACAACATACACAAACCACTTTGAAAATTATAAGAAAAATAAATAACAGAATAAGAAGAATGATTTTTGTAGCAGAGTCATCGAATCACATGATTTATTAACTGTCACTGATAAAGTTCTCTAACGCTGTCTAACATGATGCTTGGCTAAATATAATTAGAGATTCGGGTTTGAAAAAGGTGGATGGATATTTGTTATTGGAAAGGTAAGAATTTGAACATTGCTTTTTTTTTTTTTTTTTTTTTTTTTTTTTTTTTTTTTACTCTAAAAAATAATTATAATTAAGATATTATTTTTTTTTTTCAAAACAGAATATTATTCATGATAAATGAATAAATATATGTATTAATTGAAAAATTAATTATGAATGTTATTGTTGAATGATTAAAGAAAGTTGAGTAAAATTAATGTAATAAAGAACCAAAATTGTGTGGTCAAAGTCCTGGGTTCGATTCCTTTATATATATATATATATATATATATATATATATATATATATATATATATATATATATATATATATATATATATATATATATATATATATATATATATATATATATATATATATATATATATATATATATATATATATATATATATATATATATATATATATATATATATATATATATATATATATATATATATATATATATATATATATATATATATATATATATATATATATATATATATATATATATATATATATATATATATATATATATATATATATATATATATATATATATATATAATCATCGAGAAATAAACGCATCACTTGCATTTACGACAATATTACATCAAAACGTGCTTGTATTTTGTGTAACTCTGTTGATATATTATATATATATATATATATATATATATATATATATATATATATATATATATATATATATATATATATATATATATATATATATATATATATATATATATATATATATATATATATATATATATATATATATTCATTCACCATCGAAGATGTGTCATGCACGGTTTGGAAAAATTTGAGAGGAACAACAGGAAAAATGAAAAAAGAAACAAAACAAAAAAAGAAAATAAATAAATAAATAGATAAATAAATAAATAAATAAAAAACTTAACACGAAGATTAAAAATTCAAGGTGAATTGTACTTTTTAACAAACTACAAGAAATAAACCAGAATTCAACAAATATTTGGTAACTCAAGATGCTACCATCAAATCCAGCATTTAAGGGAATGAATTTCCATCTGAACTATACCACCATATAAATATATTCTTTCTTCAATCTTTAAGTAACTTATTTAAATAAATTAGATATTTCTAAAAAAAAAAAAAAAAAAAAAAAAATTAATAAATGTAAACTCGAAATTTCTATAAATGGAAGACTAAAAGATACATGTTCATTCTGCGTTTCGAACTGATCCCCCCTGCATTCAAGACGGTCTCTTTGTTATGAAGATGAACCAGATTCTCTGACGTAGGGGCGCCAGTTCGAATACCGGAGTGGAATTTTTACCTTCCATTAAAAGATCTTTAGACTTCGCATCAATAAAATTGCCATTTTCTTTGTAATATTTATTTAAATAAATTAAATCAAGGAAAGAAACGTTTACTTGGTAATAATATTCAGATGGGGAATCTATTTGCTTATAAGTTGGACTTAATTTGAACATTTTTGGGTTACAGGGATAGTTTAGTGGTTAAGACTTGATTGTTGTTGGTAGGGGAACAAATTTGAATCCTAGAGTGAACAATTTTCTTTGTCTTCAAATTGCAGATATCTCTGCTTACTATATATATATATATATATATATATATATATATATATATATATATATATATATATATATATATATATATATATATATATATATATATATATATATATATATATATATATATATATATATATATATATATATATATATATATATATATATATATATATATATATATATATATATATATATATATATATATATATATATATATATATATATATATATATATATATATATATATATATATATATATATATATATATATATATATATATTAGGGTAACTTTTAATTTTCAACTTTTGTGTTTTTTTGCTCCCAACCCCAAATCTTTTTTCATTTTATTTAAAACTAACATATACAAAATATTATCTCAATTGATCAACATTAAAGTGGACCCTAAAGACCTTAAAGTTTGAAAATTCACACATTTTTTTCTTTTGTTTTACATGTATTTAGTTTACAAATATTTTTTTTTTTTTTGGTAAAAACAAATAATAATTTTATTTTCCCCATATTTCAGTCATATGACAACATTCATCAAAGATTAGCAAGGACATTGTGATTACACCTCTTTTGTTAGGCTTGTTTTAGTTGCATCTGCATTTCTTTTTCTGTGTTCAGCAACAATTTCTAAAATGTACTGTTTTTCTTTTTTCCTTTTTGGTTAAAAGGTTTGGATAATCCTGAATTAGTTTCATTCCTCACTCAGCTGTACTGTTTACAGCTACAATGCTTCTCAATATCTCCAGCCCACGTTGGAAATTTTCATCATCTTGCCAGGTTTAGGGATTCTTTTTAAAAAAATTTGTATTGATTGCAAATCTTGAGAAAAATAATTTAGATTCGGCTGTAATAAAGTACGAAAAATCTTTCTCTTTTAAAACTATTGAGATCTTCAACTTTGACAATGTGTCATTTTATTCCATTCTCATAAATGTTGTAATCTGTTATTATTATAGTAACCATTTTTTGCTTAATATATACTGGTATATCATCATAAAAAAAATGCTAATGCAGCGGTTTCTGGTGCTAAATACCATAAGTGGTTTTCAAATTTTTTTTGCGCTAGCACTACTAATATCTTGATCCAAATTCTTGTACTCAATTAATTTCAATAAAAAATTGTAATCGTGATATGGAGCTTTAATACCCAGTGGTGCAATAAACCAAATAATAAGAAAATAATAAGAAAAATACATATTCTTCTGATCGAATCGTTCTCATTTATGGTCAATGTAAACTGATCTTGAAATAAAAAGATTTTAAAGGCGTAAATCGACTTCGACATCCACCTGGCTTGGCTCACAGCTCCAGGAATGCGTCGTGGAGAACTGCCGAGAAAGATCAATGCTAATTCTAATATTTCCCGATAATCATCTCTTTGCTGTTTCTGACTTAACTGCTCTTCCAAAAAATTCCAACATACCTCCATGGTCATCCTCGCTAACAACTTCTGTCTCACAGCGATATTTTTTCCTGCTTATGGTAGACCAAGTTTCCCTAAATCTTCTAAACAAATTTATATCCGGTCCAGAACTTGACCTCATTAATAAATCAAAACAACGTTTCAATACTAATTTAAAAATGTGATGTCGACATGTAAGGTAGAGGAAATCCCGATGAAACATTTTCTCGAAATTTTTACAGGCACCATTTACTCTGCCGGTGTCACTTGCTGTTGTGTCAAAACACAGGGCCTCTATCTTTTTTCCTGTTTTAATTTGTCACTTCTTGATAAACGGCTATGGTATGCTCTTCTCCTGTGGATGCTGAAAATTCAGGAATTCCGAATAATTGTTCTTTGCCATCAAAAGTTACGAGTATTGCTAGTCTATCTACTTTTTCTAGACCACATAATCCTGGAAGAAGTTTTCTATCCCAATGTAGCACCAATTATTACAATCTGCTACTTTAAATTTCCCTTTAATTTCTGCCTGTCTCATTTCCCTGAATTCCTTCCTTCGACATTGAAATGAGGTACGATTAATAATTAAGGTTTTGTTATTATATTTGAAAGGTAAACTTCATTACGATCACTAATTTTACATCTATCTAATATTTTAGATAGACGTGGAGTGAAAAAATCTAATGTACATCTTGAGCTTGAAGTTCTTTCTGTCATTGAATCACTTTTGCATGGTTGAATATCTTTATGTGGGTCATAAGCATGTTCACTTTTTTTTCATCTCTACTATCACTGCATGACCATGGTAACTCAACTGTGACATTTCGCTCTATTTTCTTCATAATTCTCTAGAGTTTCCGATCTTCTTGTTCTTTTCGTTTCTGTTTATATTCTTCACTTACTCTATGTTTCAAATCAACGCCAGCCATGGAACCTGAT
>SEYY01005962.1:335000-337500 GCA_009176605.1 Armadillidium nasatum | reverse complement strand
TTAATATTATAATCATATTTTTTATTTATTTATTCATTTATTTATTTATTTACCTTTTTTTTTTGCAAAATACATTTTATATTCATTTTAAAATTTAATTCTATTTTGTATTTTTAATTTTCAATTTACATTCATGCATGTATTTTTTTCCTTTATTTTTTTCTTTCGACTTTTTTGTTATAAATTAAATCGATGGTTTTTTGGCATCTAAAACACAGTTTCTTTTTGACCAAGTAATTTTTGACTAATTTACTGACAATCCAATCAATGGAAGACTCTAAGCTTCGTAATTTATAAACTAATAGTATCATTAAACTTCTTATATAATGTGACGTAAATGATTTTACTCAATTCTCTAAAATAAAATGTAGGTGTAAGGATTATATATATATATAAATATATATATATATATATATATATATATATATATATATATATATATATATTATATATAATATATATATATATATATATATATATATATATATTTTTTTTTTTTTTTTTTATTATTATTATTATTATTATTATTATTATTATTATTATTATTATTATTATTATTATTATTATTATTATTATTAACTTTTGAAACCCAATAATAATAATAATAATAATAATAATAATAATAATAATAATAATAATAATAATAATAATAATAATAATAATATTAAAAAATAATAAATATTTAATATTTTCTAATCGTCATTTAATTAAAGTTGATTATTATTTTCCATTCCGTGATTGCGAAGAAATAACCTTGAGTCAAGATAAATTAATTGAAGAAAACATATTTCCGATTAAAAAAGGATATATTAGACTCTACCCATGCCCCATGCCCTATGCCCAAACTCTCCATGACCCCTTCACGCACTCACATGCCTCTACCCATTCAACGGAAACTGGAGATGAAGAGAAAAATATTTAACTTTCTATAAAGGTAAAAACACATTCGCCCTTCGACTAGAGCTTTCGGAACTAAACTCTTACCCTTCAGCCACAACTTCAAACTACATACATTCCCATTTTCAACAATGATTTAAATGTTATACTATCTCTTCAACCACAATTTCAAATAATAAACTCCCCATTCAACCACTATTTCAATCTATAAAGTACTATATCAACAATCATTTCCAACCATACACTACCCTTTCGATACTAACTTCAATTCATTCATTACTCCTTCAACCACAACTTCAAGCATAATATCATCCTTTGAACTAATACTTCACAACTCTAAATCTCACCCATTCTACCCACTACACGGGGTAAAAAAAATGGAAACAAAAACACAACAGAAACCTTCCAAAACAAATAAAAATTCTATACAAAAACATTTTACTCAATAAATGAAGGCGCAAAATCCACGCCTTGCGCTGTCCCATTCAAAAAGTCCTTGATGCTTTCACAAATATCTTGCAACGGGTCACCGATCATCAAGACTGATAAATGGCGCGCATTAAAATCTAATTCATCCTTATTGTAACATGTAATAAGGGCTAAAATAAGAGTTAATTCTCTAATTTTACTTGTTCAATCAACCGTAAAGAGTCATATATATATATATATATATATATATATATATATATATATATATATATATATATATATATATATATATATATATATATATATATATATATATATATATATATATATATATATATATATATATATATATATATATATATATATATATATATATATATATATATATATATATATATATATATATATATATATATATATATATATATATATATATATATATATATATATATATATATATATATATATATATATATATATATATATATATATATATATATATATATATATATATATATATATATATATATATATATATATATATTTAAATTTTAAATTAATAATTAATTTTATTGATAAGAAGTTTTTTTTTTTAATTATTTTTTTCTCGTATTTTTATATAAATATAATTAATTAGACCGATTGTAAAAGACATCATTTAAATATTAATATTTTGTTTTTTTTTTTAATAATAATATAAATATATATATATATATATATATATATATATATATATATATATATATATATATATATATATATATATATATATATATATATATATATAGATAGATAGATAGATAGATAGATAGATAGATAGATAGATAGATAGATAGTTAGATAGATAGATAGATAGATATGTTTAAAATTAAATAATTAGAGTTATGAATGAATATATATATAGAGAGAGATATATAAACAGAGATTCAAGGATAAATTCAATGAAAATAGATAAAACTTTTTAATTCATTTAACTTACAGGGATAGATATTGAGAAAATTTATTAATTAAATAAATAGATAGATAGATAGATAGATAGATAGAAAGAAAGATAGATAGATAGATAGAGAGAAAAAAAAAAAGAAAAAAAAAAAAAAAAAAAAAAGAAAAAGATAGATAAATAGAAAGATAGATAGATAGATAGATAGATAGATAGATAGATAGATTGAGATAT
>SEYY01005962.1:302500-305000 GCA_009176605.1 Armadillidium nasatum | reverse complement strand
TTAATGGGCTTTACTGACCCCAAGGTCAGTATAAGCTTCTGAGGTGCCCCATGGTTCCCAGTAATTTTTATTTCTTTATAGTTTTATTTAATTTTTGCCTTTTATGGTAACTAAAATGTTTTGAGTGATATACAAAGAAATTATTTATTTTGAACAGGATTCATGTAAACTACTATATATATATATATTATATATATATATATATATATATATATATATATATATATATATATATATATATATATATATATATATATATATATATATATATATATATATATATATATATATATATATATATATATATATATATATATATATATATACTCTCAGTTACAAATGAAAGATTCGATATAATCATTTAAACAATATATCAAAACTTTCTGTACTTTTGACATATATTAGACCAACAACAATATCTGTTAAAAAAAAAAAAAAGAAAAAAAAGAAAAAAAAATCACAAATAAAAAATCAACGCAATAAAATAATTTAATGTAAAAATGCAATAAAAAGGTTAATTACGAAATGTAATGAAAATATATCTCTTTTTCATTCTTAATTTTGACAGTTATGTAAAATTACAGAAAAACTATATATATATATATATATATATATATATATATATATATATATATATATATATATATATATATATATATATATATATATATATATATATATATATATATATATATATATATATATATATATATATATATATATATATATATATATATATATAATATATATATATATATATATATATATATATATATATATATATATATATATATATATATATATATATATATATATATATATATATATATATATATATATATATATATACATATATATATGCACAGATCTTTTCACTTGTGAACCTATACAGAAAAGAATTTTACATGTTAACGTAGAACGATAGATTTATTTCATCCAGAACGAAATAGGTCTTTCTGCGAGAAAGAAACGCGTCCGCAGATTCTGACGAGTGACAAATGACGACCATTTGTGACGTAACGAGCGTCCATTTAACAAATTTCGCATTGGAACGAGGTCGCATCTGAAAAGCGTCTTCAGCTGAAAGCTGCTTACAACGACTCCTGCACGATTGCTTCTGATGGACCAAATGTCAAAGCGAGAAATGACTTCAGATAAAAGCTAAAGATATTTTTTTATTTTTTTTATTCCAATATATAAATATATATATACATAAAAAAAAGTATAGGCATTAAAACTTACACAAGTTGAAATACAAATGTTTATAAATTAATATTACTTTTATTTTCACTCATTCTCGCAATAATAAGTTTGTCTGTACAATTTGAACCGAATAAGATATAAATAACGTAAAAGGGGAACACTTAAACTTAAAACAATTGCTTCAGAATCTTAAGTCCAAATCTAATGTCTTGAAGATCGAAGGAATTGAGAGCTAACGACACTTAGGAATTCTCTTCGAAACTGTTCGGAAGAAAATCTTGTGGAGTTTCGGAGATAAATCGCCTTCATCAGTGGAGAGGCAATAAAAATAATGATAACCAATACTGGTTAATCAAACTCGATCAAACCAATTGGAATATCCTATATACAAGTATAATTCGGTAAAAGGATAATATATATATATATATATATATATATATATATATATATATATATATATATATATATATATATATATATATATATATATATATATATTATAGATAGAACGATAGATAGATAGATAGAAAAATAGATAGATAGAGATAGATAGATAGATAGATAGATAGATAGATAGATAGATAGATAGATAGATAGATAGATAGATAGATAGATAGATAGATAGATAGATAAATAAATAGATAGATAAATAGATAGATAAATAGATAGATATATAAATAGAGCTATATAGATAGATAGATGTCACAAGCAGTAAAAAATAGAGAAACTTGTCTTATAAAGAATTAATCGAAGAAATTCAAACAAGAAAATATTGTCTTTCGAAATCACGTATGAAAAAAATTACTTGAAAAAAAAAAAAGTCTTTAAAAAAACAAGTATGTAACATAAAGATAGAAGAAAGAAACATCTTAAGTTTAAATTTAAATTACTAACAGAACGTCCCAAGATCTCAAAATCTATAAGTTAGAAATCTTTACGGGTTTGACGTAGGAATTCTAGTTGTCGAACTTCAACCAGAGAAAGACTTGGTAAATGTTTTGACAATTCACTGATTTTTTTATTTCTTTCTTTTTTTTCTTTCTTTTAGAGACGTCTAAAGATAACACAAATAAAACGCACACACGCACGCACGCAAGACACAGATGGTGCTCTAACACGATCGTTGTCTTTGATGTGATGAAAAAACATTTCGCCGAAGAGTATCGGCGAGGTCTCGATTGGAGAAGATTTTGACGAACGATTTTGCGAAGAAAAGAATAATCAAATATCTTTATTTCTATGTATATATATTTTTTCATCATTCCGAGTGTTTAATCATAATTTATATATATATATA
>SEYY01005962.1:292500-295000 GCA_009176605.1 Armadillidium nasatum | reverse complement strand
AACTACTGATATTAATATTAACTACTGTCAACAACCATTTCGATATTAGTAATAATGATAATAATAATAATACTGGTATTAGCAATAATAAATATAATAACTATAAAAATAAATAATGATAATAATAATAATAATAATAATAATAATTATAATAATAATAATAACAATATATAATAAAAGCAATAAAAATAAATAACGTTAATAATTATAATAATAACAGTAATATTAATAGTGACAAAAGATCAATATTAAGGGGAAAAAATACTAGTAAAATCCCAATAATATAATAATATTAATAATAATGACAAAAGTATCATTATTATTATTATTATTTCATTATATTTTAATTACTAATATTGTTTTCATTACTTTTAAAATCAATTTAAGCAATATTATTAAAAACTTTTAATAAAAAAAATTGGTTATACATTTTTAAGAAAATCATTATTGAAAATATAAATAACAATAAGAATATTATTATTATTATTATTATCATTATTATTATTATTATTATTATTATTATTATTATTATTATTATTAATAATAATAATTAATAATAATAATAGTAATAATAAAAGCAATGATGTCAAAAACGATATAAAAATAGAGTTTAGACTTTATTTTATTAACCCTACTTAACTATTAAAATACTATACAATATATATATATATATATATAATATATATATATATATATATATATATATATATTATATATATATATATATATATATTACAGGACAGAAGCTCAAGTGCAATTGGAACCGTTTGAGACATCACCATTTTTTATAGATTGCCCTTCAAAAAATAATGACCAAAATTTTAAAAAAAAAATTTAAATCAATAATGACATTAATAATAATAATAATAATAATAATAATAATAATAATAATAATAATAATAATAATAATAATATAATAATAATATAATAATAATAATAGTAATAATAAATACATAATAATAATAAAATAATAAAAATAATAATATAATAATATAAATAATAATAATAATAATAATAATAATAATATAATAATCGTCATAAATAAAATGATAAAATAAAAAATAATAATTAATAATGATAATAATCATGATCATAATAATAATAATGATAAAATAGCAAAAATATAATAATAAATAATAATAATAGCAAATATAATAAATAAGTAATAATAATTGAAAGTAAAAAAACAATTAAATTATTTAATAAAAAAAAAAAAAAAAAAAAAAAAAAAAAAAAATTAAATTAAAAAATAAAAAAAAAAAATTTATATTATTTTAAAAAATCAATTAAATAAAAATAAATAACAGTATGAATTTATTACATTTTAATAAATATATTAAATAAATAAACAGATAATTAAATTGAAAAAAGTAAATAATTGCTAAAGATTTTCATAATAATTGAAAAAGAAATGAATGTAACTAAATAAATAAAATAAATAAATAAATAAGAAATAAAAATTAAATATAAATAAATAAATAAAAATAAAATAAATAAAAAAAAATGATAACAGAAAAATCATTAATATATGATTTACTGTACGTTTAGAGAGAGAGAGAGAGAGAGAGAGAGAAGAGAGAGAGAGAGAGAGAGAGAGAGAGAGAGAGAGAGAGAGAGAGAGAGAGACAGACAGACAGACAAATAGAAGCTAGACAAACAGATTGACAGGATAACAGGCTGATATTCATTCAGATTGGCAAACACATGAAACATGAATAGACAGGCGGCTGAATGGAAAGACGAACAATCAGGCATACAGATAGACAGGCAAACAAACAGACAGTTAATTTAATTTAAATAAATTAATTAAAAAAATTTAATATACGAAATAATTTCAGTAACAATTACAATTTTTAAAAAAAAATAAATATATAAAAGAAAAAACTATAAAAAAAGTTCGAGAAATAAAAAAATAAATAAATAAAAATCTAGAAAAAAGAATAAATAAATAAAAAATTGGGAAACATAAAATAAAATAAAAAAAAACAAAAAGAAAAAAAGGATAATAAATCCAATATTGTTATTTTACAAGCAATTTATTATAAAGTCGTTAAGAAGTCTTATCAGTGGTTTTTGAAAAGAAATTTTGATGAGTCATCGAATTTTACAAGCATTTGCTTTTTCAGAAAACATTTAATAACATATATATATACAGTACTTGTACGAAACAACATCAGATATATACTATATATATATATATATATATATATATATATATATATATATATATATATATATATATATATATATATATATATATATATATATATATATATATATATATATATATATATATATATATATATATATATATATATATATATATATATATATATATATATATATATATATATATATATATATATATATATATATATATATATATATATATATATATATATATATATATATATATACTATATATATATATATATATATATATATATATATATATATATATATATATATATATATATATATATATATATATATATATATA
>SEYY01005962.1:255000-275000 GCA_009176605.1 Armadillidium nasatum | reverse complement strand
GCTCAAAACAATACTTCATATTATAGGATCAAGAACAAAATAATAAATTTTTATGATTTGAACGAGTATGAGGCGATAGCTGAGAGCATCACTGAGCGGATCATTGAACGAATCACTGAGCGACTTCTCTAATTGAATGGAATGTTCCTATTTTGCTCCAAGACGCAAAAAACTTTAGACATTTGAGTGTAACCACAGTATATATATATATATATATATATATATATATATATTATATATATATATATATATATATATATATATATATATATATATATATATATATATTATATATATATATATATATATATATATATATATATATATACTATGGCATAGCAATGACGTTAATTCAGTTACTTTTTTTTTCCTTCAGCTTATGCCTGCTTAAATTTATTGAGTTCCAGTAATTCAACATTGCCGGGGTGAATAACAAAGTTTTTTTTTTTTTTTTTTTTTTTTTTTTAAATTGCGAAGAAAATTAAGTTACACGTATTATGCACTAAGGATAGTAGAATTAATTTAAAGGATTCCAATTAAAGGTTGTGAGGAGACAATGTTATTTTTTGTTATGCTTATTTTTGATGTTTTTCTTTTAATTTTTTTTTCATTTTTTTTATTTTTTAAAGTTTATTTTGTCCAACATTTCTGAAGAGAGGAAGATATTTAAACCAGTTTATACATTGTGATCCCATTTTTACATTATAGTTTATAATTTATAGTTTATAATTATAGTTTATATCACTATTATTTACACACATAAATGGGCAACCAATTGACTAGCATTTAAGTTCATTTTTCTGATACACGGTAACTGATAATAATAATAATAATAATACTTAACAATAACGGTAAAAACCTTGTATTTCTTTCTTTATTATTTTTTTTTTTCATCTCTCCTTTCGTCTAACGCACAACCGGCAGTGCAATTTCTAGTCCTAAGTTTAAAGTCTATTACAGAAACACATATAGTCTTTTTTTTGCTTCCAACCCGAATTGTATAGTTTGAAAGGTGAAATAAGAGATAGCCTTTTACATGAGAAATAGGAGAACGATCGTAGAGGCAGTATATTTGAAGTATTTTTGAAGTATATTTGAAGTATTCGAATACAGATCAATTCAGTTTGCTGTAATGTTTCCAATGCATTTTTACATCTTTTTTAGCTTCACAATTTTTATTACATTTTACCATTCCACAAATTTTGTTACATATTTTTTCGCAACTTTTATTACATTTTTTTTCATTTCACAAATTTTATTGTATATTTTTTTCGCAACTTTTATTTCATATTTTCATTTCACAAAATTTATTACATATCTTTTTCGTTCGCAACTTTAATTACATATTTTTATTTCACAAAATTTATTACATGTTATTTTCAAGTTTATTACATCTTATCATTTCACAAATTACATTTTACACATTTTTATTACATCTTATCAATTCACAATTTTTATTACAATTTATATATTTAACAACTTTTATTACATTATTACAAAGTGCTCAATATTAATATAGGAAAAAAAACTATCAACAAAAAGATCCAACAAAAAGGATTTTGTTGTATGCTCATTATTTATATAGGAAAAAAAAACTATCAACAAAAAGACCCAATAAAAAGGTTTTTGTTGTACAAGTTATTACTTTCATTAGATAATGCACTTTTCTATTACATTTGAACGATAAAATAGAAAAGTGATATAACCCTCATACCAAAAACACAGAAATGTACTCTATGTAACCTGTACATAAAGGTCATTTTCAAATGCTACCGGTGTGCGGCTTATAAGATTTACTTCTATTATACATGTTCTTTAATAGTTTACATTTTCAGTGATATTTATATTATTATTTTCATCTGAGAGGAGTAATTTCCTATACAATATATACAACTTGATCATAAGGATAATAATATAGATATTCACTTTCATATACATATAAATATATGGGAAGAACGTAAAACATAGATTATTATTATTATTTCTGATTTCTAGAACTTCGAACGCTTTGACATTACTACAATACAGAAACAAATTATCACAGAATTTTTTTTTTAATGTAGTTTTAAAAAGGAGAACAAAAGTGTCCCATTAGTTTCCTAATAAGACAAGGAATGTCCCATTAGTTTCCTAGTGGGACAATGAATGTCCCATTAGTTTCCTAGTGGGACAATGAATGTCCCATTAGTTTCCTAGTGGGACAATGAATGTCCCATTAGTTTCCTAGTGGGACAATGAATGTCTCATTTGGGATTGCAGTGAGACAAGGGAGCTAAAGGGAAGTTAACATAATGATATGCTTTCGTTAAAATGTTAAACAGTATATTACTAAATAAAAAATTAAATTAACATATATATATATATATATATATATATATATATATATATATATATATATATATATATATATATATATATATATATATATATATATATATATATATATATATATATATATATATATATATATATATATATATATATATATATATATATATATATATATATATATATATATATATATATATATATATATATATATATATATATATATATATATATATATATATATATATATATATATATATATATATATATATATATATATATATATATATATATATATATATATATAATTTATGTGGGCAGGCATGGGCAGATTTATTGAAAGGCCCTTTATAGAACAAGAACGGCACAGTTTGGTTATCGGCACAAACACCCAAAAAAATTCTTTCATTACAATAAAACATCGATATTTACAAAAAGTTGTACAAAGTTTATATAGTCTTCATTTCTTTTTAACTATTTTTTAACTATTTTTTTTTGTGTAAATCAGAGTATTATTAGCTGGAAACAGTTTGCGAAAACTTTCTTCTAAGACGGCGGACACGTATCACGCATAGACTTTAACTATGGTATCACGGTCTAGATAAGAATCGAATCCTTGAATGGTCTTCGATATATCGAAAACATTACGATATAAAAAACAGTACGATTTATCGATATATCGAAAATAGTACGATGAATTGTTTCAAGCTTTTTATGACATGCCATAAGATTTTACAAGGCAAATAAACCAGAATTTAAAAAAAAAAAAATTAATAATTTTTTATCAGTTTATATTTATTTCACTATTATTATTATTATTATTATTATTATTATTATTATTATTATTATTGCTATGATATAATCTTAATTTCTACATTTCCATAATAATACTTTAATATCAGATGATATGTTAATAAGTTATTATTACGATCTACTTATAACAATTTAAATTAGCTACGAAAAATCAGAAATAATAACAATAATAATAATATAATAATAATAATAATAATAATAATAATAATAATAATAATAATAATAATAATAATTATAATAAAAAAGATTTCCTTGTAAATTAAAAATAAAGGCATATATATATATATATATATATATATATATATATATATATATATATATATATATATATATATATATATATATATATATATATATATATATATATATATATATATATATATATATATATATAATTGAGCAGAATCAAAAGATTATAAAAATATGTATAAACCATTGAAAAAAACAATAAATTAATGTAAATAATAATATATAAATATTTATTTTATTTTTAAATTATTTTAAAAAAAAAAAAAAAAAAAAAAAAAAAAAAAAAAATAATATAATATATATAATATATATTTATATATATATATATAAAATATAATATATTATATATATATATATATATATATATATATATATATATATATATATATATATATATATATATATATATATATATATATATATATATATATATATATATATATATATATATAATATATATATATATATATATATATATATATATATATATATATATATATATATATATATATATATATATATATATATATATATATATATATATATATTATTATAATTATTATTTTATTTTATTTTTTTTTATAGTAATTATAAACCATAATACAATTATAATAATAAGTACTAATCATTGCACATAAATTATATATAATATTAAATAAATTATGAAATAAAATAATAATTTTAACAATTCTAAACAATTATGATAATAATTATTAATTAATATAGATAATTATATATGGAAAAATATATTATTAAGAAACTATATTTCTATAAAACAATAATTAAATAATAATTTAATTTTTATTATAATTATATAATTTTTACTTATAATTATATTTATCCTATTTTTAAATTTAATATTCAAAAAAAATATCTTTTCATAGTTTATTATTATATAATTAAAATTATAATTGATGATGTAAAGAAATATTAGTAATAGAATAAATGTAATTGTATAATTAATTGAAAATATTGATATTTTTAAGTATATATATATATATATATATATATATATATATATATATATATATATATATATATATATATATATATATATATATATATATATATATATATATATATATATATATATATATATATATATATATATATATATATATATATATATATATATATATATATATATATATATATAATATATATATATATATATATATATATATATATATATATATATATATATATATATATATATATATATATATATATATATATATATATAATATATATATATATAATATATAAATATTATTATATATATATATATATATATATATATATATATATATATATATATATATATATATATATATATATATATATATATATATATATATATATATATATATATATATATTTATATTTTTTTTTTTTTTTATTATTTTTTATTTAAAATAAATTAATTTTTTTTTTATTTTAATTAAAATTTATTTAATTTTTAAAAAAAAATTTTTATATATATATATATATATATATATATATATATATATATATATATATATATATATATATATATATATATATATATATATATATATATAATATATATATATATATATATATATATAAGGCGAAAACCTTTCTCATATTTAATATTTATAACATAAAATGGATTACATGGATATTCCTAAAAGAATTAATATAAGAAACCCTTCCTCCAGTTCGTTCTAAAGGTAATAGGATAGAATATATTATTAATTTAATCTGTTTAATACAAAGATTAAATATGGTCAAATGTCTCTCTAATTTCTTTTTGAAGAGAATATGGAAGATTTAAATTGATGATATTTAAAATACAAAAAAAAAAAAAAGAAAAAAAAATAGGGCGAAAATTCATAGTAAAGAGAATAGTACTAATGTGAACTTGTCTCTTTATTAAATACTCTATCCATGTTCAATAAAATCAAGTACAGAAAGTTTTCGGTTTTAGAAGGATTTACGAGAGTTGCTTATCACATTTCTGCACAAAAAGACAAAAAGACGCAAAGACTTCTCTTCGAGTTTCTAAAATTCAAGGAGCGAAATTTAGACTTTAATTATTTCAAGATGAATTCAAGATTCATTTCAAGAAGACTTTCTCTGAGGCCGAAGTAGACAAATGCTAACGTTTTCTTATTGGTTTCTCTTTCTTTTTTTGAATTCTTTTCTGATGATTTGCCCCCAAAAGTATCGTTTGCTTCCAGAGTTGTGATCTATTTCATAGGTTGCTGTTTTACAAGTATATATATATATATATATATATATATATATATATATATATATATATATATATATATATATATATATATATATATATATATATATATATATATATATATATATATATATATATGTGTGTGTGCTTGTGTGCTTTTGTGTGTGCGTGTGTACGTGCGTGCCTGTGTAGTGCGTGTGTATGTGTGTGTGTGTGTGTGTGTGTGTGTGTGTGTGTGTGTGTGTGTGTGTGCGCGCGTACGTGTGTGTCAAATTTATCAATAATTCAATAAGTTTGTAGCAGAAATATTTTACCTTTTCTTTTGTATTTTTTGTATTTGGCGACGTATGCGACGAAGATGAAGTCTCTTCACTAGAGAAATTTTGTAGAAGTTTAACTCTTTCTTCGCTCTGTAATATCAAAAAAATGTAAAAGAAAGAAACTCTGATATAAAATGGCTTCAATAAAAGGTAATCTAAAAGCTAAGGTGGACTTAAAAATCCTCACGAATTTCCAGTGTTTGGAATAATAATAAAATATATTGAAAGGATTACAACCTGGACTTAAAAATCCTCACGAATTTAAAGTGTTTGGAATAATAATAATAAAATATATTGAAAGTAGTACAACCTAACACAAAATATGTTAAGAAAATATTATTAATATAGCTTTTCATAAATGTTTGCAATAAATTTAAAGATTAATTGTGGTAAAATTACAATTTATTATTTAATTCAAATTTAAAGTTAATTACAATTACATTTTATAATTTTCACAAATATTTGTAAAAAAATTTATAGGGTTAAGAATTTTAAACACATTTTATGTTAGGTTGTATTTTGAACATATTTTACTTTTATTCCAAAATCACTAGTTTTTTCCATGTATATATATAAATTAATTAAAAAAATTAAATAAATTTTAGAAAAAATTAAAGAAATATTATAATTTAAAATTACAGGACCATTTAGCTAACAGTTAATTTTAATTAATATACTTAAATCAAAAATGAGTTATTCTCAAAAGTTTTGAAATTAAGTAAGCATGCACAATGGTTAACATTGCCCAAAAAGTTTGAAGTTACGTAAGTTACTAATTTATGTTTAAAGGCAAGTAATTAAACACAAAATACCTGAATCATCTATCCTAAATTTCATCAAGTGTTACTCATACAATACCTGCTTTTTAATTCTTTCGTTAAGTCTCGTTCTTTCGGCTGCGAGATTACTGATTTCCTGAGCAGTTCTTGCAGTTTTCGCTCCACTCATTTCTAGTAAGGCAATATGAGCGTCTTTTTCACTAAGAGCTGATGTTAAAGCTTCGTGCCTGGAAAATACAGTTTCACAATATAAAAAGATCTATATTATTAGACCTTTTTATGAAAAAGATCAGAACTTCGCACAACTACCACCGAAGGGAAAATCTGCTTCAAGTCTTAAGTTAAAGGGCAACTTGATTCGAAACACAGTTTAAAACCTATCAGTCAAAGGTATTGGAGAAAATTGTTTCATATATATATATATATATATATATATATATATATATATATATATATATATATATATATATATATATATATATATATATATATATATATATATATATATATATATATATATATATATATATATATATATATATATATTAATAAGTATAGTGATTACGTTTGTGGTCAGAGATTTGTCGGAAAAAAGTTGATACTCTGTAGAAAGCTGAATTACACTAGTTATTCTCAGAGGAAGTGGCACGCAAGCAGAGTTCAGAAGAGCCGTACACGTTGTAATAACAAATATATAAAGGGGTGATGATGTATTTTCAAGGGTTAGAAAAGGAACAGAATGAGTGAGTGAGCGAGTTAAAAAGATGAAACTCCATCAAATCTACCATTTCAAAATATATGAGTGATAAACTTCTGATATGTCGAGGGTTAGAAAAGGATCAGAATTAGTCAATGAGAGAAGAATAATTAAAAATATAAAACTTCTTAAAATCTACCATTTTAAGGTATATGAGTGAAGGACTTTTGAAAATGTCTCAGAACACCTAACGTCTAAGAAAGCTTATTTAGCGAGGGCAAAGATTTGAACATTCCAAAAAGTTGAAAACAAAGAGAGGGAAACGCAAGGAATATTAAAAAAAATAGTAGATATAAATTGTTTCCGAAGATATATTACAGTTGTGAGAAGTGATATTTGAAAAAAAACCCTGTTCCATTGTGCCTTAAATTTAAAATGAAAATATTTATTCAACTACTTACTTTTACTTAATATTTTTCTTCAGAAACCTAAATATGTACAGTCGTCAACAGAAGTTCGTTCCTATTAGGCTGGAAATAAATATTTATATAAAATGGAAATCATTTCAGGTTCAGCCAATCACAGTTCAATTAAGCCCCGCTCAATTTTTATTTTCTTTTTATTCAAAATACAGCTTTTATGAAATGATCTCCATTTTATATAAATATTTATTTCCAGCCTAATAGGAACGAACTTCTGTTGACGACTGTACTTTGTAGTACTCTTAAAAATCAGTACTTGATTAAAAATTGCTTAAAAAGTTAATTGAACTTTATATTCAAGTCTAAAAGAGATAAAGTTACTGTATTTTTAATAATATCTTCGGTACAGAAGAATACATATAAGAATTCTCATTTGACGGTTTATAGTCGACTGGGAAAACCAAGACATCAAGATTTCAGGTTTTATTTTTTAAATATTAAGATCACCCTCTAGAAGAAATTACTCAGCTACAAAGAATATCAAGTAAATGTTCAAACCCCTCCCACTATAAAATTATTAATAAAAATAGTTTTACGACTTACTTTAGGTCAAAGAGTTCCTCTAAGTGTTGTTTCCTCTCTAACAACAGTGATTGTAATCTTTTTTCTACTTCTTCTAATTGATTTCTAAGTGGGCAACAGGTTGGACATTTTACGGATTGAGAAATTTTAGCATTTTCCATTCGTTCTTCTAACTCTTCTAGCTGAGAGATTAATAAGAAATTTTATGCAAATATTACATTTAGTAAAGCTGGAAAATAAAAATTGATTTATCAAAAAAAAATAAATAAATAAATAAAAGAAATTTTATGCAAATATTACATTTAGTAAAGCTGGAAAATAAAAATTGATTTATCAAAAAAAAATAAATAAATAAAAAAAAAAAAAAAAAAAAAAAAAAAAAAAAAAAAAAAAAAAAAAAAAAAAAAAAAAAAAAAAAAAAAAAAAAAAAAATAAATAAATAAATTAAATTTACCTTTCCTGTTATTTCTCGCCTCCTTTCTTCTTCATCTTTTTTCTCCATCTCCAAATCTGCAGCAATTCGTACGCTTTGTCTTAGGGCTTCCTCTAGCTCTTCAATACGTTCATTTTTCTGCTTAACGACCACAACTAATTCTTCTAACTCTTCAATTTTTTCACCCTGTTTGATTTCCTCCTCCAAATTTTTAATCTCTTCTTCTAGTTCTTCAATGCGTTCTCTATACCTACTTCCGTCTTCGGTTAAATTTTCAATAATTGCTTCTTTTAGTTTAATATCAACATGAAGTTGATCAAGATGAAGGTGATATTCTCGCTCTTTACCTTCCAATTCCAGAAGTCGGATTTCTTGTTGTTGTAACAAAGGTTGCGAGTGAGATCGAGTATGTAAGCGTGGTGGTAAGATTTCCGTAGATTTCGTTTCTAGAAGTTTGTCAGGCTTTTTGAATAGATGAAAATGGATCTTGTTGCAATAAGGCAAAATATAGGTAAGGAGAAAAAGGTTCAGGGAAAATGGAATAAAGTTTGCACTTGTGGAGAACATGTAAGGGTGTGAAAACTTAAAGGGCGTAAAAGAAAGGTAAACGAAAAGTACTAAAAATTAATAAATAATAATATTTATTCCAAATATTAAGCTCTAAAACTCATCCAATTTTCAATTTTTAATCTTTTGTAGTTTATAATTCTATTTTCTTATTAAATTCATTTAAACGTTGTTAGGGTTATAAAACCATTAAGCATCCTTCAGGCACATAAGTTGGGGTTAACAAAAATTTAACAGTATTAACATATGGCACGCCATAAAGTCTATCGTTTTTGCATTTTTTTTTTTTTTTTTTTTTTTTTTTTTTTTTTTTTTTTTACTTTTAAAGTATTACAATTCCAGTTAACTACAACAACAACTATAACAACTCAACAAATCAGGACATATTGGCATGTGACATTCCTCTTTTTAATAATGTGTGCTCCATGTTTTAATAGGTGACTACATAATTAGTGAGTTTAGAAAAAGCTTTTCATTAGACCTGTAAAACCTGAGGCAGCATTTTGAAGGGGCTGTATCCAGTAATAATAATAATAGTAATAATAATAATAATAATAATAATAATAATAATAATAATAATAATAATAATAATAATAATAATAATAATAATAATAATAATAATAATAATAATAATAATAATAATAATAATAATAATAATAATAATAATAATAATAATAATAAATAATAAAAGTAATAATAATAATAATAATAATAATAATAATAATAATAATAGTAATATAATAATAATAACAATAATAATATTAATATTAATAATAATAAACATGCAATAATAGTATAGTTACCGTATTGAAGCACATATAAAAGAAACATCAAGAACAACCAATACCAGAGAGTTAGTAGAAAGTGTTTATATTATTATTACAAGAAGGATGTTTGAAATTAAAATTACAGTGGGATGAAGGCCAAATAAATTAGAAGAAGGGGGTAGAACATAGTTTTTGCCATGGCGTAGAAGCATAACGGTAGACACGGCGGTTTTTTGACGACAATGACGAGGTGAGTAGGTCCATCAGTCCGCGAACAGGGAAGGCAAAGGAAGAAAATAGGTTTTCATTAGTCACATGTTAGACAAGACAAATGCACACTTATTACATGTAATTACCTAATGCGAAAGACTGTTAATTATAAGAAAAAATATAATCTAAGTTTTTTGCTTTAAAATTGTTAGTATAATCTATTGCCTATGTTATTATAATATATTAATAAATCGAAAAAGGGGTCTATGCACCATAAAATAAAATAAAAAATTTCGTTCGGCATAAGATTTTATAAGGAAAAAATAATCTAGTTTTTTTGCTTTAAAATTGTTAGTATAATCTATTGCCTATGTTATTAAAATATATTAATAAATCGAAAAAGGGGTCTATGCACCATAAAGTAAAAAAAAAAAATTTCGTTCGGCATAAGATGATTGAAAAGATTTGAAAACAACTTTTTAAGATGTACAAATATTACAATTTTTAAACGAAACTCTGAAGAGTACATGCATATCTGAATTACTTTTTACTGCCAATTTTAACAATTATGGGCTATTATATAATTAACCATCGTATGCTATTTAACGAAGCAATTAGAATACATATAATTAAAAACTGTCTTATTTTCTTTAAAAAAAATTTAATCACTCTTTTTCTTCTTTATTTTTTTTTTTTTTTATGTTTTGAAACTCTAAATGTTATTTTTAATTTGGCTTTTGAATAAAAGCATTAATATACATATATAAAATAGTTTCCATGCTTATTAAAAGATAGGAAACACCAGTCATGCTTGAATAATAATAATAATAATGATAATAATAATAATAATAATAATAATAATAATAATAATAATAATAATAATAATAATAATAATAATAATAATAATAATAATAATAATAATAATAATAATAATAATAATAATAATAAAATAATTCTAATAATAATAATAATAATAATAATAATAATAATAATAATAATAATAATAATAATAATAATAATCTCACCTGAGCAACATTCTTTGCTTGCTCGAAGGTAGCTTTGGCAGCTTCCTGAGCTGAAGCCGAGGCTTTTCCTGCAGCCGACGCTGCAAGGTTGGCTGCCGCAGTTCCTGATAGAGGAGCAGCAATACCGTCAAGCATACTCTGAGGCTGACTTGGAGGTTTGTGTGGAGGCTCCTGAGCTGGACCTGTAGGACCATGTTGCTGGCTAGGGGTAGGGGAAACAGCTGGTTGATGTTGTTGATGTTGTTGTTGTTGATGTTGTTGTTGTTGTTGTTGTTGTTGTTGTTGTTGTTGTTGTTGATGATGTTGCTGCTGCTGGGGATGCTGGGGATGCTGAGGATGCTGTAGATGTTGGGGTTGTCCAGGTGGCCCTTGTCCTGGAAACTGACCTGGTGGTGCCCCTCTTTTCATTCGTTCAGCTTTCAGTGCACTGCGATATATATATATATATATATATATATATATATATATATATATATATATATATATATATATATATATATATATATATATATATATATATATATATATATATATATATATATATATATATATATATATATATATATATTCCTGGAATTCACTTTTCTAAAGATTTCTTAAGGAAGGGTCACATTGTTTACCTCACTTTATTAAACAAGTTCCCTGATACATTAGACGTTCTAAAGAACTTTCAACATCTTTCCTTTTACTCCAAACCAGATGCCTGCAATGAACTGGTGTGGTTCGCTCTTAAATGGAGTACGCACCAAATATCTGTAGTTGTTTCACTGTTTTTGAAAGGAATAGATTGGTGATATAATTTTTTATTAAAACGCTTCCACTTTCACTTTCTCTAATTTCTCTCTTGTACTCCAATTATTTCATCATCATTCTTGTACTATCATTATTGCAATGGATTCTACTTTGCTGAATCCTCTAGGCCAATTCCTTTTACTTTGATAAGACTATTAATTATTTCATCCTTTCTCTGCCATATCTCTTACCCTAGCCTTGACGGCTATATTCATTCTTAACAGAAATTCTGGAACATACTTCTTCCCTCCATTTCCAAAATCCTTTGACTTGCACACGTCAAGCGCAGTACAAAATGAAGGTTAATTATAAGAAGGTATAAGATTGATAATCATGTTATAAGTAAATTGAGGACTTAATTAAAGAGAGGAATTATATAGGAATGATAGAAATATCTTACCCATCTCTGGGAACTGATTTCATTTACAAATTTGAGCAAAATTTCAAATCTTATAAAATGGGATGGAGGGGGAGGTGGAGGTGGGGGATACTTTTGGTATGAAACAACAATTCTGAAATAGTCAGATTAAGGTCTTATGGGTTGCAGTAAATTGATCCCAATCTATAAAAATTTTTTGGTAACTTGCCTGAAATTCTTTTAGGAAAACTCATCCTTCCCTAATAAAAAAAAAACGTTTAAACTGAAAATATATATAAAATAACGATATCGATAACGATAAGAATAACATTTAAAAGACTTACTCTTGAAGTTCTTTAATCATTTTATCTTTACTGAACTGCTCCTCTTGTCCCATCTGCATAACTTGCAATAGTCTCTCGGTTTCGGATTGTGAGTTCTTTAAGGCGTCTTCCGCCGCCTTCCTCTCTTTCAAGAGAGTTTCTAATTGTTGTTCTTGATTTCCAAGAGCTCTTCGCATCTCATTTAATTGGTGATTTGCTTCTGATGAAGGAATTCCTTCAGCAGAAGCGTTCTGTAAATTATGTAAATAAAATTTAACAATAACAATTATAATCTAAATAATAATAATAATAATAATAATAATAATAATAATAATAATAATAATAATAATAATAATAATAATAATAATAATAATAATAATAATAATAATAATAATAATAATAATTTGTTTCATAAAATTTGAGTAAGTTTGTTACTGCCAACAAATATGCTTTTCCGTCAACAAGAATTTTCATTGGGAAGTGTTTCTCTATACAAATTTTTTTTTTATTTTTTTATTTAATTTTTATTTTTTTAAGTTATATTTATTTCATTTATAAGCTTTCATTTATAAATTATAAAAACTATTAATAAAACAAGTTAAATTTAAAATTATCTACAACTAACTTTGATGATCTAAATTATGTATCTATAACTGAATTTGAAGATCTAAGTTATAAATCAAATAAGTTAAAAATGAATTATACTGAAAGATGAATCTATAATTGCAGATTAACAAATGTTAATCATATTTACATTTGAAAGCTTAAATTCTATGGATCGATAATTAAAAATTAAATATATTTACATTGAAAAGTTGATCTCTAATTTGGTCATTAACAACATTTAATCATATTTACACTTGAATCTATAAACTGCAGATTAGGAAAAGTTATACATATTTATATTTGACAGTTGAATCTCTAAACTGCCAATGTACAAAAAGATAAACATATTTACATTTGACAGTTGAATCTCTAAACTGCGGATTAGGAAAAGTTATACATATTTATTTTTGACAGTTGAATCTCTAAACTGCCAATGTACAAAAAGCTAAACATATTTACATTTGACAGTTGAATCTCTAAACTGCGGATTAGGAAAAGTTATTCATATTTATTTTTGACAGTTGAATCTCTAAACTGCCAATGTACAAAAAGCTAAACATATTTACATTTGACAGTTGAATCTCTAAACTGCGGATTAGGAAAAGTTATACATATTTATTTTTGACAGTTGAATCTCTAAACTGCCAATGTACAAAAAGCTAAACATATTTACATTTGACAGTTGAATCTCTAAACTGCGGATTAGGAAAAGTTATACATATTTATTTTTGACAGTTGAATCTCTAAACTGCCAATGTACAAAAAGCTAAACATATTTACATTTGACAGTTGAATCTCTAAACTGCGGATTAGGAAAAGTTATACATATTTATTTTTGACAGTTGAATCTCTAAACTGCCAATGTACAAAAAGCTAAACATATTTACATTTGACAGTTGAATCTCTAAACTGCGGATTAGGAAAAGTTATACATATTTATTTTTGACAGTTGAATCTCTAAACTGCCAATGTACAAAAAGCTAAACATATTTACATTTGACAGTTGAATCTCTAAACTGCGGATTAGGAAAAGTTATACATATTTATTTTTGACAGTTGAATCTCTAAACTGCCGATTAATAAAAATTAAACATCCGACAGTTGAATCTCTAAATTGCCAATTAACAAAATGTTAATATTTACATTTGACAGCTGAATCTCTAAATTGTCTAGTTGTTCTTTTTTCTTTTGTAATCTTGATTCCAGTTCATTAAGAGTTCTTTCTTTTTCGTCAAGTTGCCTCATTCTCGCTTCAAGGTTTCTGCTCTTTTGTTCCGTCGTTTTCATTTGTTCCTCCATTTGTCTTTTCACCATTTGTAGCTCTTCTTGTGCGTTTCCTCCAATTTGAAGTTGTTGGTTTGCATCGTGGAGATCAAGCTAAGGTGTTGTGTTAAAAAAATATTAATATTAAATTAAAAATTCACATTTTAAAAAGTAATCAAATATATTTTAGTTTATTTTTTGAATTTTCCATTTTATTTTTAATTGAAATTACAATAAAAAAATTTTTTTAATTTATTTCTTGGAATTTTTTATTAACGATAAACACCTCTTAATATAATATTTTAAATCCAATGTTCATTATTGTTATAAATAAATATTATTAAAACTAATGTTCATTATTATTAAAATAATAAAAAATTAAATTAAATTATTCCATTATTTTACAAAACTATTTCTGAACATAATTTTCTCATTAACTTAATTAAGCTTTTCTTGAACTCAAGTATAACAAATATTGATAATTTAAGAGAACAAATTATAATAGTCATTGAAATAAGAATAATTTCATATATGTGTTAGAGTAACTGTTAGTACATAACAGCTTTATTACCATTCACTACATGCTTTATTAGTTTCTACAAGCAAATTGTTTTTTCGATGTTAGTTTTGGAAGTACTCTTTTGCAACTATACTTACTAAATTCAATATAAACACTGAATATGCTTATTGATTTGATACTATCTAATATGACTGAATAAGAAGACACTAATTATCTGCAAGAATTTTTTATATTAATAATAATGATAATAATAATAATAATAATAATAATAATAATAATAATAATAATAATAATAATAATAATAATAATAATAATAATAATAAAAATAATAATAATAATTGGCATTGGTAAAAAACTGCCAATAATACATTTTGAAATTTATATATGTCTTTTAGTTATAATAACATGTAATTATATTGTATTCGTATTCAAAAAATTTGGACATAAAAAAGGAAAAAATATTTTACCTGTTTTTTCTCTAATTCGCTTACGAGCATCTCTAACTGAGACTGTAATCGTTGTTTTTCGACAATAGAACTCTGTAATTCCCTTTCAGTTTTATCTACAACATTTTTCATTCTTTGTACTTCTTCTCTGTCTTTAGGGTTATTTATCTGAGACTGGAGATGATTCTGTAGTTGTTTAATTTCTTGGGTTTGTTGTTGAATTTGTTGATTTTGCTGAGTGAGTTGTTGAGTTTGTTGACGTATCTGTTGCTCTTGTTGCTGGATCTGTATGGTTTGCTTTTGAATCTGTTGATCAAATTGCTGCTGATTACTGGTATATTGTTGAATCTGTTGGTTGAGTTGTTGATTTTGCTGGGTGAGTTGTTGGTTTTGTTGAGTAAGTTGCATATTCTTCTGATTTAACTGTTGGACCTGCTGGTCTACTTTCTGACCATCCTGGTTCAAACTCTGCATTTGATTCTGGAGTTCCTGTACAGCTCTTTCAGCCTGATCAGCTTTTTGTTTTTCAGACTGTATTGCTTCTTGGAGTTTGCTTGATTCATCTTGACTTTTTCTTGACATTTCCTGAAACTGTTTATTCAAATCCTGTAATTCCTTTTCAAGCTTTTCAGCTCGATTTTTCTGTTTTTCCCCTTCTGTTCTAAACGTACTAAGTTCTTTTTCCTTCCCTTGCAACTGCAAAATTAGGTTTTTAAGTTCTTTTTCTGCTTCTTTTTGAATGAGATTAGTTTCTTTTTGAGCATTATGAGCAACTTGCTGAGCTTTTTGAACTTCTTGCTGTAACAATTGAACTTCCTTTTTGGCTTCAGAACGCAATAAATTAAACTCCTTGTCTTTCTCTAGTAACTGAGATGACAATCTTTGTAATTCTTTTTCGCGATTATCTAAAATATCCTTTGTACCCTGTTCCAACTCTTTTGTGGAAGTATTAAGTTCAGTTTTCCAGCGTTTGCTTTCTTCCTTAGCCTTTTGTAGTTCAGTTTCAGATTGATTTAATTCTTGCTGGAAATTAATAAGCATATCTTGAGATTTTTCAAGTTGTTTCACAACTTGATCTCTTTCAGATTCTAACTGTTTTATATCTCCTTCTATTTTGTTAATTTGTTTTTCTTTCTTTTCCAATAAAGTATTTATTCTTTCTTTTTCTATGGAAACTCTATGTAGCTCATCTCTAGTCTTTTCTAATTCTTTATTCAGTCTAATAATTTCTTCTTTACAGCGATCTAAATCGGTAATGGAATTTCTACGAACGTCAGATGCCCTGCCTATCATTAACTGACTCTCTTCAATATCTTTTCTGTATTTTCTATTCTCTAATTCTAACCTTTCTTTAGTTTCAGTAACCTTTCTTAACTCACTTTGAGATTTTTCTAATTTCTCATGAAGTTTTTCTAATTCTATTGACATTCTTTCAAATTCGATTTTGGCTGATTCATTAGTATCATGGTATTTTGACATATGCTGTTGTGATCTCTCCATTTCCTTAGTAAGTCTCTGAACTTCTAATTCAGCTTTTTCTCTATTTGTTTGAGTACGCTGAAGTTCTGCTTGAATTCTATCTAACTTATCTTTTAACCTTTCTACTTCAATACTGGGTCTGTCCGTTTCAGATAATTTCTTTTCTTGAGCTGATAATAATCTATCTAATTGATTCTGTCTAATTTGCATGTCGTCCTTGAGCCTTTCCTTTTCTGCTTCTAATTTCTCTACTTTCTGTTGTAATCTCGCATTTTCAATTTGAGTTTTATCATATTTCTCTTTCATTTTTTCCAACTCACATGTACTTGGATTTTTTTCTTCCTCGTATTTCTCGAATCCACCTGCATATTTCGAAGATGGATTCTTTTCAACTTCAAATTTAAGCTTTTCAATTTCTTCTAACAGTTTTTCATTTGTAAGTTTGGATTTCTGTAAATTGACTTGGCTTGTGTCGTAACGCTCTCTAAGTCTCTCGTTTTCTATAGTTAGTTTGTCTACATCTTTAGAAAACTTTTCGGAATCCAACTGATACTTTCCTTTATATTGTTCAGCACGTTCTAATTCTAGTTTTATCTTACTAATCTCTTCTTCATATTTTTCCCTAATCATATTTTCTCTTTCTAAATCATTTTGGGCTCTTTCAAGTTTATCTTTCGTTCGTTCAAGTTCCTTTTTGACTTTATCACATTCTTCTTTACTTTTTTCCTGCGTTTCTTGATATTTCGCTAGTCTACCTAACACTCTGTCCATTTCAGTTTGAATACTATCACCTTCTTGTTGAATTTTTTCTTTTTCAGATTTCAGTTTGTTTAAATCAGTAATGTTTCTGTCGTATTTGTCTTTATATTTCTCAACTTCAATTTGCAATCGAGCAATTTCCTCTTGACTTCTCTCTTGATTACTCTGTGCTTTAACATACTGCGCTTGTGCTCTCTCCAAGTCAAAAGTAAGCTGGTCTACTTCGTTTTGAAGTTTCTCTTTTTCGTTTCCTACTCTTCTTAATTCTATTGATGCTTTTTCGTATCGTTCTTTAGCTATATCTAGATCGAGGTTCATTCGTTCCACGTCCTCTCGTAACTTTTCTTCAGCATCTTTCGCTCTTATAACTTGAAAGCTTGAACGATCGTAGGACTCTTGCATCCTATCAAAATCTTCTTGAAGTTTCATCTTTTCTTCCTTGATTTTACTGAATAACATTTGGATTTTTTCTACTTCCAATTGAAGTCGATCTTGTTCAGATTGCGCATTTTCAAGTTTTGTCATCAATCTGTAGTTCTCACTTTGAGATCTGAGAAAAAAAACGGAAAAAAATATAAAATAATTATTTTTACATCACCTAACAATATCTAAACTTCCACACGCTGAGAAAACAAAACATAGAGAAAAAATTAAAAACAATATATAATAATCTAATAATTTATAGACTTACACATGTCATTTATCGAAAAGAACTGTAAAGGTTTCAGTTTATTATCAGATATAATTATACTCACTTATCGAATTTCTCTAAAGTTCTCTCAAATTCTCTGTTCGCAACATCTTTTTCGTCGGTGGCTTTGCTTACATGTTGTTGGGCTTTTTCAAGTTTTTCCTTAAGAATTTCCACTTCAGTAGCACGGTCATCACGTTCCATCTAAATAGAATTGAAAAATTAAATTTTGAAATCAAAAACATTATACAACTTTTATTTTCCGTTTCATAATTATTATTTAGAACAACGTACACATTTACATATAAAATATTAATGAAATCCATGTACAACTGAGCATGTTCTTTCTTCTTAAAAAAGTGTCATTAACATAACGGGGATGATATACAGACTTAATAAAAAGGTTAGGGCACTCATTTAAAAATTTCTTTTCTAACTCACACCTAAAGGTGTTAACAAACATTGGTCCTATGCCATTAATTTGTTTAAAATACGATCTTTAAACAGAAAATAAGTGTCTAAAATCGAGAGCTCTAAAAATTTATGAGAAATGATGTTATCAAAAGAACAAAATTTATTATCAGAGTTTGTAAAAATGCTATCAAGAATAATATCAAAATTTAGTGCAAAGGAACATTTGTAAATAGAGATGTAACGTCAAAACTATTATGAAACCATTAGCATCAACCTTCTTAATTTGCTCACGAAATTTAAAAGAGTACTTTATGGTATGAAAATAAGTTGTTAAAAAAGACAATTTAGGAACTAAATATTTAGCCAATTTGTAATTAGCTACATTAGACGATGCTAAGATTGGCCGAAGTGGAAGATTATCTTCATGAATCTTTGACAGACCATAAAGAGAACTAAAAGAGGAACCTGTGGAATATAAATAATAATATGTAGTCTGGTCCATAATTTGAGAGTTTAAAAGTTGTTTCAAAATCTATTTATTTAATTTTCTAATCTAAAAATAATTTTAAGGGGATATTCTTCTATTGAACAAAATTTCATAACATCACTTAAAATGTTTATAATTTTATTTACATAATCACTTCTATTAAGCAAAACAATTCTATTTCCTTTATCAGGCCTACACACAACTAAATTATTCTTTTTACCAAGGTTTCTTATAACTTCCAGATCATCTTTCTTAATTAAAAAAAGAACCAATTCTTGTTCTTTTTTACTTCAACGAACAAATAATTGAGTCAAACTCTGAAGTCTTTTTCCATGACTCTTCAAGTTTGAGAGAGTTAACCTGAGTAAAAGTTTTAAGTTTATTCATTAACAACTCAAATGTGAATAAAAACTTGCTAAACGAAGGCTTAAAACAAGGGAGATTAAAATTAAGAC
>SEYY01005962.1:237500-247500 GCA_009176605.1 Armadillidium nasatum | reverse complement strand
TATATATATATATATATATATATATATATATATATATATAGTTATATATATATATATATATATATATATATATATATATATATATATATATATATATATATATATATATATATATATATATATATATATATATATATATATATATATATATATATATATATATATATATATATATATATATATATATATATATATATATATATATATATATATATATATATATATATATATATATATATATATATACAATTATGAAATAGAGAAAAATGCGAGTCTAGCCATGTTAGGAGAAGATCAAATCATAAACATTTAGTATGACTGATACGAATATCCGGCGCTACCCTTAAATAGATATAGATAGCAAACCATTTCGAGTTTTCAAAGCTTTACTAATAATATAAGTTTTAGGTATTACATATTTTATCAATTACTTTGCACTTATCGGTGTAGCCAGTGCACATGGCCATTTTTCTTGAGTTGGGTTGGTCCTACAATTTTAAAAGTGAAAAAAAATATGCTTGTTACTATGTAAGACTGTTAGGAAGTTTTATTATTTTTTTTAAAAAAAATGTTATAAAGTAGTTTAATTTTTCATTACGGGATGCCTACTTACGAATGTGTTTATAAAATGACAGGTATACAATAAATTATTATTATAGAAAAATTTGAAGGGAGTTTAACATGTAAATTTAAATAGGTTCTTTGTTATATTTTTTAACTATTTAATTAGTAATACTTGAAATGGATTACTTACCCTTCTCGCCTCAGAGCCTGATCTTTCTTGACGTTCTTGAAGTTGATCTAACTCAGACTGTGCCTTATCAAGTGCAGCTTGTGTTTTTTCTTGAGCAATCTGAGCTTTACCAACAGTTGCTTGTGAGCGTTCGAGTTCTTCTCTAAGTTTTTCTACCTCTGTTACCCATCGATCCCTTTCGGCATGTGTTCGAGCTACGACAGCTTGCGCTCTTTCAAGTTCTTCTTGCACACTATCTTTTTCTGACTGCGCATTTTCTAATCTTGCTTTAAGTCGGTATATTTCTCCCTGAGCTTTTTCAACTTTCTCTTGGAGTTGTTCACTTTCAACGTGATTTCGTTCGTAGTCCGACTGATTCATTCTTAGTTCAGCTTGTGCTCGACGAAGTTCATTCTGGCATTTTTCGAGTTTTTCCTGTAAGCGTTCAACTTCCGAACTTGTTCCTCCTCTATCTCTGTCACGATCTCCGCCCCCTCTAGTAATTTCTGGAGAAGACATTGTTTGTCTTCCTCCATATGGGTTAGAATGAGTTCTTTCAAGTTCATGATGAAGTCGTTCATTTTCAGTTCTTAGTCTGTCATTTTCAATTTCAATTTTAGTGAGACGATGTCGGTATGTTTCATAATCACTAGTGCTCTTACCAACTTCGCTATGCATCTTGTCTAATTCTGCTTTAGCTTTTCCTAGTTCAGATTGGCTACATTCTAGTTTAGCTTCGATTTTGTCTTTCTCAGCTGATGATCGTTCTAATCTAACTTGTAACTTTTCAACTTCACCTTCTAACTGATGAAGTTTCATTTTGTACTCTGCAATGTCTCTCTCATGAAGACTCTTTTCTTGTTCTTTTTCTTGCTCAGCGCGATCTCGTTGCTCACGTAATTGTAGAATTTGTTTTTCCTTATCTCCAATCGCTTCTTCGAGAGAAGTTAAAGCACCTTCAGATGAGGAATGATGGGCCTGAACAGCTGTTAAACGAGCTCTGGCCATCTCTACCTGATTGTCCTTCTCTCGAAGAAGGTCTTCTAAGTTTTCAATCTGTATTAAAAATACGAATTTTAAAATATTAAAATATAGCGTAAACTATTTACATAAGGCTTTAGCCCCTGTGAAATGGACCTCCAGGTCAAAGAATGTTTTCTGTTGAAACTTGTAAAATGCTCAAAGGAACCCATGTTAATACAACTATTACACATTAAGCATTAAAATATGATTTGCAAGTATAAGGGAATCCTTGTTAATAAACAGTTACATATAAAGCATTAAAATATTATTTGGTAAAAACAAGCCAGTATAATTAAGCTTCAAATAGTAGTGCAAATATTAAGAGATATCGTGCGTAAGAGAGATGATTTAAACGTTAAAAATAAGTGGGGGAAAAATGCTTCTATTATATTGAATATTTGACACGAAATATGAATATAATTGAAAGTACGATTTCAATTTACAATTAAAATGAAATTTAAATTTATTACAACAGTAATTATATATCTTACGTTATAAATTTACGTTATATATTTATATTTATCTTTCATTACTTTTATGTTTAATATTCTTTTACATTTATTTATCTTACATGTAACCAGAATATAACTATTATATTTTACTTAGAAAAAAATATTTAATTTATAAACTGACATTGAATCTTAACTCTTACAAACGAATGTATCTTTTTTTTTTTTGTTAGTAAAATGCACTTAAAAACCGATGTTAATCTAAAATAAAAGAATCGTCAACCATTATTCTGCATCAACAGAATCATTTAAAAATTATGCCATTATAAAACGAAAAAACAAAACAAAAAAACGATTATTCTAAATTTAAAAAGATCTATTAGTATTTATTCTAAATTTTCAAGAATTGTTAAGATTATTCTAAATTTTCGCAACGCATTTTGTTAACTAATCTAAATTTACCTTTCGTTGAAGAACATTAATCTTGCGATCTTTAATGTCCATATGATCTCTAAGTTCATTCGTTTCGCTACTAAGTCGATTTCTCTCTTGGGTTGCTTGAAGAGCTTGCTGAGTTTTCTTCTCAATTGTTTTATTCTTTTCCTCAATTCTCTGTCGAAGTTCTTCTACCTGTGACCAGCATAAGATATTAATTCAACAAATGAAAACAAATAATACAGAACAGGAATCATATAATATATATATATATATATTATATATATATATATATATATATATATAATATATATATATATATATATATATATATATATATATATATATATATATATATATATATATATATATATATATATATATATATATATATATATAATTACTTTTAAGAAACTTTACATTAAAATGAGAAATGTAATATAATGTACAAAAAACTACACTTTGTTGCATAAGCAAACTTAATTATGATAATTATAATAATAATTATTAATAACATGCACTAATGGAATTTATAATAAACATAACTCTACCTTTTTTTAAAAGAAAAAATAATCATAAGCATACATTAATAATTTTAATATTGAAAATATCCTTTATATATATATATATATATATATATATATATATATATATTATATATATATATATATATATATATATATATATATATATATATATATATATATATATATATATATATATATATATATATATATATATATATATATATATATATATCAAATAAAACGAAAGCAGACAAGTTAACAGGGATTGTTTAGCTGGGGATAAAGGGACATTTTAATAATAATAAATAATTATTATTATTATAATAATAATAATAATAGTAGTTATTATTATAATAGTAATAATAATAATAGCAGTCATTATTATCATAATAATAATAATAATAATAATAATAATAATAATAATAATAATAATAATAATAATAATAATAATAATAATAATTTTCAACATATAAGAGTTTTGATTTGTTGTTCTAATTCTGTTGAGCTAAACAAAGGTTTTTTAAGCACGTGAAAATGTAAGTCATAACGACATAGTTTTGCTCTACAAAGTGCAATTAATTTTTTTTATGCTTTTTTAAATCAAATTTTTAAAAACAAAAAGGAAAATTGAATAAAACAAAAATAAATAAAAAAAAATTAAGCAAATAAAAATATTGAATAAAATGTTTAAAAAAATCTTGAATTACATTGAATATTTAAAAAAAAAAAAAAAAAAAAAAAAAAAAAAAAAAAAAAATTTAAATAGTCTTTTTCAAAACGTCTCTGAAAAAATGTGAGTTTGAAAAGCACCAAATAAAAGTTCTAATTATTAAACAAATGGAAAGAAATTTATTATTTTAATTACATCAGCCTGAAGCATATTATAATGCTCTTCCTTCGCCATCAACGATTCCTTTAAAACCATAATGTGACGCTGGTAATCCTGGTGCTGTTCTTCAAGAGTTTTCATTTTGGCAGACATAGCCAATATTTCTTGGTCCCTCTTCTGGATTTCTTGTCTTGCTTCTTCCAGCTAAAGAAAAGCAATTAAGATTAAATATTTTGGGGGGCTTTGTACTAGTCCGAAGCATTTTTTATTTTCAATATTTTTCACTTTTTTTTTAATATTATGAGAAAAAGTAAGTTTGCTTAAAAAGTGGAGCAGAGCAAAATTAAAACAGGATATAGTTAACTTAGCGTTTATTATTAATACAAGTCCACTTGACAAGGGTATTTAGTCAACAACAACTGAGAAAACAAAAGATGTGTGTCACTAGGAATGTCAAGAATGTTGGGGAAGTTCTGAAATGGTGACCTAAATTAATTAAAAACGTTAATCCTTACTTAATAAAGGACCATGCAGGATGTGTAATAAGCTAGAAATGAGTAGGGTAAGGTTTGACTGGGTCTACACAATTGTTAGCTTAAGCATACAAAGCACAGTTTTATATAAAAGAGTCTACGTAATGTGCAATTAAATCATATTTGATGAAGGAGGTGTGTTCAAATTACACAAATAGTAAAAGCAATGTTCAATTCGCTATGTGTAAATTCAATCATATTAAAAAAAAGCATCAAGCAATACTTGTTTTTAAATGAAATTGCTTTTTTTGTTTCTCAAAAAAACACATCAACTTACCGTACAATGACAAATATATAATTAGAAGAACATATTTCTCTTTCTAGTTAAAATTTTTATTTACTTATACAAACTTTTTTCTTTTTTTTGTTTCATGCAAAAAAAAAAGAAGCACAGCCCTTGTTAACCGTGGGACTTCAAAATGAGTGGATGATAATAACCCTATTGAAACACGTTAAACAGATTGCAACTTTTTTTTTGTTGATATCATGCGGGTATTTTAGTTAACACAATATTCATGCATTTTAAAAAATAATTGTTAAATTTTGTTAACTTTTAAATAATTACCAATTGACCAGTTAAAATTTTTTTTTTCAAAAAATATTTTGAATTAAAAAAAAAATCATTTATATTCACATTTTAATTAACAAATTCTATTGATGGAAACGAGTCCTATTATGTAACCAGAATTTTTAAGGCTGGGGACCCGACGAATATCAAGGGCGTGTCAGAGTAATTAATTACATCACTTACTTGAATCTTTGCTTTCTTCTCGCGTTCTTGCACGACTTGCAAGAACCGAGAGTCATCAGTCGAAGGAGGAGGAGGTGTAACCAAAGAGGCTCTAGAACCCCATCGAGAGCCTGTCAAACTCCCACCTCCCGTGCCGCTAGTTGTAACCGCACCTGCAACAGCCGATGCGGTTGAGCTGGCCGCAGATTCCCTCATGCGGTTGACTTCACTTTCTAATAGGCCGACTTCTCTCTCCAATGACATAATTCTGGCATCTTTTGTATCCAAAAGTGCGGTAAGCGAAGCAGCTGCTGGGGTATTCAATCCCCAGGCAAGACTTTCGTGACTCCTGCGCAGCCGGTCCCCAGTCTCCCGTGCCTCCTGAAGCCACCCGCACTCAATATTAACCAAATATAACTATTTTTAATTTCACTGCACACAGACATATACATCTCGCATACAAACAACGTTAGAATATTGCAATAAAATGACAAATGATAGAATTAATATTAATTCAGTAGAAGGGTAACATCAATATTTGGGTTTTAATTTAAAAGAATATATAAATACATGAATCAAATTTAATATTTTAAGATTACGTTAATATTATTTTTATCAATATTACCCTAATAGTGAATCTTCATGCAAAATTAATGATGTGATAATAGAGAAAAATTATTTTTAAAATTATTATTTTTATTTTTATTTTTATTATTATTATTATTATTATTATTATTATTATTATTATTATTATTATTATTATTATTATTATTATTATTATTATTATTATTATTATTATTATTATTATTATTATTATTATTATAACAATATTCTTAATTTAATTTAAAAAAAAAAAAAAAAAAAATAAAAAAAAAAAAAAAAAAAAAAAAAAAAAAAAAAAAAAAAAAAAAAAAAAAATAAAAAAAAAAAATAATGAAAAATTGAAAAAAATTACCTCAGTTCTTCATACCGAGACTGACACTACCACACACACAAGTAATCATGCAATTAGAAATAACTTAGACTTTCGTACATTGATAGCGATAGACTCAAGAATTTTTAGCTTTAGGCAAGGAAGAATACATAGTTTTTACACTGTTGAAAAAAGGTTAAAAGAATCTCAAAGAAATAATAATTGGAGTAAGAATGTTTCTTAACTAAGTTGGTTTATAAATATATTTAAATCCAGGAGTAAAGGAGGGTTTTGGGAGGTCAGTAACTATTATCAATAGAATTACGATAAGCTTATCAAAGTTTAGGAAAAGACTTGCAATCTTGCAATCATTAAAATGAATTTATTTACAAACAGACATTTTAGCATATATATATATATATATATATATATATATATATATATATATATATATATATATATATATATATATATATATATATATATATATAATATATATATATATATATATATATATATATATATTTACTGAAATACTGAGATTGAAGAGGGTGTGGATGGGGAAGAAAAAGAATCAAAGAAATATTTACTTTTTCAAGGATTCTTTTTCCTGTTCCCAAGGGTACGAAGGGATAAAGGGCAACAGGGCAGAGCATGGCCGCGGCACCCTCCCTTCTCCCTTTCACTCTCCCTCTCTAAGCGTTCTTGCATATCAGACGCGCTAAGAAAAAGAGACAATAATAGGTCTCATACAAACCAGGAATCATACATTCTGACTAATAAACAGTGAGGCGGGAGGGAGGGCGGCTGTAAAGAGGAGTAGCCTAGGTATGAGAACCGCGGCCAGCTCGGTCCTGCGGCTGCGGCTGCGGCAACAGCGGCTGTACTTTCGAGCTATAAAACTAACCTGCTTTAGATGTCCGATGTCCAAATCACGTTTGTGGAGGGCTTCTTTCATGCGATCAAGCTCACTCTGACATTCTAGGAGACGTGCTCGGGTTTGCTCCAGCTCTACCGACCCTTCCTCATCTAAATTCTTATTATCACCTAAAAACATGCAACAGCCAGATGAAAATCTGAATGGCTCTTGGCGCAAGCTGCAGCATTATAATGGAAACATCGCGGGAGACAGGCTACTTATGCAGCAGTTGGCCATTCCATTTCATATTTATAAATTAATAAACCTTATAGACTTATAATCTAATATATAAACAAAATTTCATTTCAAATGTACTGTCATAAATTGTACATACAAAAAAATTTCCGGTTTATAAATAATATACCAAATTATCGCTTATAAATTAAAAAATTTAATATAAGAGTGTGTGCTTGTGCTAGTTGGCCAACTGCTTTCGTTTTTTTAAGATCTAGAAGAAGCAGGCACAGTTAAAAATAGTTGTAGTAGTGGATAGTGACCTTCGCGGTGGCTTCAGAAGGGAAAAAAAAGAATAGTAGAGAATAAACTCTAAACCTACACATCGATTGGAAAAGCCGTGTAAGCGTCGAAGGAAATAAATTTTAGTGAATTATTACACAAAAAAAAAATATTAATTAAATTTTAATTTTTTAAAAAAAAAAGAAGTTTAGAATCATTTACGATACGATATTTGAAGGAAGTATTCAATCATAATTACTCTCAATATAAACGTATCGACAAGCGAGCTCCCGACATGATTGAAGTTCGAACACGATTGTGTATACAACCCTCCGACAGCACACCGCGACGGCCAAGCTGTATGGAACACGATAGCCAAAATAAAGAAAACAACATGAGACCTAATAAACCTGTGAGGAAAGCACCTGTTTTTGGAATACTGCTTGCATTTGATGAACCATTGCTCGCTCTTCCTCTTTCCCTGAAACATAGGTGCTTTCTCATCAAATACTTTAAAATATTTTCTCCCACCTTTCAATTTTACCTTATATATATATATATAATATATATATATATATATATATATATATATATATATATATATATATATATATATATATATATATATATATATATATATATATATATATATATATATATATATATATATATATATATATATATATATATATATATATATATATATATATATATATATATATATATATATATATATATATATATATATATATATATATATATATATATATATATATATATATATATATATATATATATATATATATATATATATATATATATATATATATATATATATATATATATATATATATATATATATATATATATATATATATATATATTATATATATATATGGCTAAAATAATTTAAAAATAATCCTATTTCAAGCATAACGGTCTTCAGGTTGCGGAAGCTGTAAAAATATTTATATGATCATTAAAATATTTCTTATAATATAATATATTAATAAACATATATATATATATATATATATATAATATATATATATATATTATATATATATATATATATATTATATATATATATATATATTATATATATATATATATATATATATATATATATATATATATTTATATTTCAATAAGTACTGTGAAGCTAAATAAACGATTAGATTAAGAAGTAGAAAATGAACAATCCTAAATTCAATTTAACTAATTTATTATTATTATTATTATTATTATTATTATTATTATTATTATTATTATTATTATTATTATTATTATTATTATTATTATTATTATCATTATTATTTTTATTGTTATTAATTATTTTATTATTATTATTATTATTATAATAATTATTTATTATTATTACTATTTTTTTTTTTTTTTTTTTTTTTTTTTTTTTTTTTTTTTTTTTTTTTTAAAATTAATTTTTTTAAAATTTTCGAAAATTTTTTACATTTTTGTTAATATATTTTATAATATAATATATTTATATATATATATATATATTTATATATATATATATATATTATATATATATATATATATATATATATATATATATATATATATATATATATATATATATTTTTATATTATATTTATTATTATTTTTATAAAAGTAATTTCATTAACATTAATTTTTAAAATAACAATAATAATAATAATAATAATAATAATAATAATAATAATAATAATAATAATAATAATAATAATAATCATAATAATAATAATAACAATATTAATAATAATGATATTTTAAATTTTTTTAAGTAACTATTTTTGAAATCTTTTTTCCAAATGTTTTTCACTCTAAACCCATTTATGTTTAAAGACAAACAGAGATTAATATGAATATTTATAGATAAACAGAAAGGGAAAAAGTTAATATTAACAATAATAATAATAATAATTAATTTTAAAAATAATAATATCACAAAAATAATAATAATAATAATAAAAATAATATCAAAAATAATTTTAATAAGGATAACCATAAAAACAAATAATTAGAATGATAATAATATTAATAATAATAATAATAATTAATAATAATAATAACAATAATAATAATAATAATAATAATAATAATAATAATAATAATAATAATAATAATAATAATAATAAGAGTAATAATAATACTTTTGGTAATAATAAGAATATTAATAATAATAATGATATTATCCTTATTGTCTAAAACTATCTTCAGTATTTTTTTTATTTTTAAATTTGAAAATTCATCTGTATATTTAAAATTATTATTTTTATTTTTTATTTTTTATTTTAATTTTTTCAATTTCAATAAATAAATACTTAATATATATATATATATATATATATATATATATATATATATATATATATATATATATATATATATATATATATATATATATATATATATATATATATTATATTTTAGTTATATTTAATTTATATTT
>SEYY01005962.1:190000-195000 GCA_009176605.1 Armadillidium nasatum | reverse complement strand
ATATATATATATATAATATATATATATATATATATATATATATATATATATATATATATTATATATATATATATATATATATTAACATAATCTTCCGCACAATTGCAAAATCTTTGAAAACGCGAAATTAAAACCTTTCACTATTATATATATTATTGGTGTTTATTTCCAATGATCTTTCTTGGAAGGATCACGTTACTTCTCTCACTAAAATAACTTTTAAGAGCCTACGTGTTCTAAAACGTTTTCAGAATTTCTTCTCACCACTCCAGTTGTTTGTTTAGATAGAAGATTTCGTTCATGGAATGAAGTATACTTCACTTATCTAGTGTGATTCCAAATAAACAGACCTTCTACTAAGATTAGACTCTTGAACTTTTCGGCTTATTAACTCTCCTATACTAACGAATTTTCTCCAATTATTTTTTTGAATTGAACTATCGCATCACTCTTTACACACATAAAAAAAACTGCTCTAAAAGAAGAGTTTTGGGCCCTCAAAACCGGTGTCAAAAATGAGGGTGCTAAATCAAAATGAAAAGATATTATTCTCAACGGAGTAGATATTTTTTGAGAGTATTCAGACTTGTCATATTTGAAAAAGAAACTATTCTGAGTGAAATATTTGAATATTCAATTTAACTCCAAGTTTTGAGGATCCTAAACTCTTCTTTTAGAGCAGTTTTCGTTTTGTGTGTATAATATAGTTAATAATATAGACTCTGTCCTTTTTAACTTCTTAGTAATATGCTTCCTCTTCTGAGGAGAGGTGGTGTGACTTGTCATTCTACAGTCCCATTCTATCTATGTCAAATTCTCAGATCTCAGATTTACCATTCTTAAATGCATTCGTAAAGTCTGGAACACACTTCCTTTTTCATACCTTTTATGAATTAAATAAACACTTTTAATGGCCGCTTATGAAAAACCATGTCGGATATATATATATATATTATATATATATATATATATATATATATATATATATATATATATATATATATATATATATATATATATATATATATATATATATATATATATATATATATATAATAATTTAACTTTAATTTTTTACACCTTGTCAATAAATTGATATTTTTTATTAAATCTTATTTTACCAGCAAAAAATATTAAAAAAAAAAAAAAAAGAAAAAGGGAAAAAGTTTGAAAATTTTTAATTAGTAAAAAAGTAAAAAAAAAAGTAAAAAAAAAAAAAAAAAAAAACCGAGAAATCGAGTTTCTAATTTTTTTTTTCAATTCTGAGAATTAAAGATTATTATTATTATTATTATTATTATTATTTAGTAGTAGTAGTAGTAATTGTGATAAAATTAGCAAAGAGGTAATTTTTTTAAAAAAATTTAGAAGAGGACAAATAAACGACCAAACTGACAGACAGTCAAACAGACAGACAGACAGACAAATAGAGAGTCAGTTAGCCATTAAAACAATCAAACAGACAGAGATAAAGAAGCCCATGACATAAAAAAGTTTGGAACACACTTCCATTTACAAATTCAAATCCCGAAAGTCAAGTTACTTAATAAGCATTACAATTTCTTCATTAAACATTCCTATATAAACAAGAAAAACAATAATATTAGTAGAGACAAAAACAATAACAGTTTCAGTTGCATTTACATCGCCAACATCATCATCAACAAAAATAGTTACATCAATAATAACAACGACAACGTCTTTACAGTTTACCATAATAACATCCTCTCCATCTGAAGAGTTATTCTGGCATTTTAAATTTTGTATACTCGTATTTATTTATGTGTGTGTGAGACGCGAAATTTAGAAACCCTCGCAGCCTTGAGTTCTGTGACGTCACGAGCGTAAAAATATCGATAATTTATTTCATTTTATCGTGAATGAAACGCATAATAAACTTAAGCTGAAATTATTCAGGCCGCTTAGACAAACTTTGGATGCAGATATTAATTGTTTCAAAACAACAATGTGCAATACTTCCTCTCTCTCTCTCATATATATATATATATATATATATATATATATATATATATATATATATATATATATATATATATATATATATATATATATATATATATATATATATATATATATATATATATATATATATATATATATAATTTCTTTGACGTATAAAATAAAAGTTAAATAACAAATGGATAGGGCTGCTGAATTTCTCTTCTTTTCCTCGTTAAAAATTTTTGAATTAGTTTGAAGACTTGAGTGGAAAATATATAAGACCTTAGTTGAGATCTAAACCTCAATCCAGTTTATATTGGGATCAACTGTTCTTATATTAAATTAAATAAGGAAAGTATAGAAACGTTAAGAAGTCCCAAACGTTTATTATTATTATTATTGTTATTATTATTATTATTATTATTATTATTATTATTATTATTATTATTATTACTATTATAATGATATATCATTATTACTATTATTATTATTATTATTATTATTATTATTATTATTATTATTATTTTTATTGTCATTATTTTTATATCTATTCATCCTTTTCCTGCTTTTACTTCCTTATTATTAATAATAATATTATCATTATTATTATTAATAATAATAATAATAATATTATTATTATTGTTATTATTAGAAATTTAAAACAAATAATAGCTTTTATTTATTTTACTTATCAGATTGTCCATACTGATGAGTTTTTAATACCTTTCATTTTTATTACATTTTATTAAATAACTAATTAATCCAGTAATTCATATCAAAGATTTTAATAACAATTAGAAATAAATAAATAGTTATTTAAAAAAATATTATTATTATTATTATTATTATTATTATTATTATTATTATTATTATTATTATTATTTTATTATTAATTGTTATTAATGTCTTTGATGTCAATTACTGGATTTATTATTCATTTATTATTTTTATTTATTATATTTAAAAAAAAAAAAAATATATATATATATATATATATATATATATATATATATATATATATATATATATATATATATATATATATATATATATATATATATATATATATATATATATATATATATATATTATATATATATATATATATATATATATATATATATATATATATATATATATATTATATATATTATATAATATATATTATTAAATAATTAATAAAAAAAAAAAAAAAAAAAAAAAAAAAAAAAAAAAAAAAAAAAAAAAAAAAAAAAAAAAAAAAAAAAAAAAAAAAAAAAAAAAAAAAAAAAATATAAAATATATATATATAATATATATATATATATATATATATATATATATATATATATATATATATATATATATATATATATATATATATATATATATATATATATATATATATATATATATATATATATATATATATATATATATATATATATATATATATATATATATATATATATATATATATATATATATATATATATATATATATATATATATATATATATATATATATATATATACATACATACATTCACAAAAATATCTATATAAATGCATGCGTACATACATATATACATACGTACATACATTCGTACATATTTACATACATACATACATACATACATACATACATACATACATACATACATACATACATAATGGTATTTAAAAAAAATTAACAGAAATGTGAAATTCAAAATTTAGATTTGACTATATGTCAAATTACTAAACAGAGAGGCTAGCTTTTAATTAAAGGGCGTAGCGGCAAGAAAGTTTGGGAATGGAAACCCCGGAAAGATTTCAACTGTGAGGAGTTTGTGCAAATGTTTATATATACATTGCTCAAGTGAAAATTATTATTATTATTATTATTATTATTATTATTATTATTATTATTATTATTATTATCATTATTATTATTACAATTATTATTATTAATTACTATTATTATTATTGGTAAAAGTAATGATAAAAGTAGCAGTAGTAGTTGTAGTTTTAATAGTAACGGTAGTAGTAGCGGTTGAATAAAGAAATAATTCATTTGAATATAATAATTATTTCTTAACATTTCTTTCATGCAAATCAGCAAATAAAATTACACACACACACACACACACACACACATATATATATATATATATATATATATATATATATATATATATATATATATATATATATATATATATATATATATATATATATACATATATATATATAACTTTTAAACGTGCTTTCCATTAAGCAAATAACATATATAAAATGTCTAAAAATAAAAGAAATAGAAAAATATTTCCTGAATATTGCGTCTCATATTAATATATATATAATATATATATATATATATATATATATATATATATATATATATATATATATATATATATATATATATATATATATATATATATATATATATATATATATATATATATATATATATATATATATATATATATATATATATATATATATATATATATATATATATATATATATATATTATATATTTAATTTTATCCTTTTTATTTATTTATTTATTTATTTTTGCTGGAAATAATCAATCTATATATATATATATATATATATATATATATATATATATATATATATATATATATATATATATATATATATATATATATATATATATATATATATATATATATATATATATATATATATATATATATATATATATATATTGAAAAACACTAAGTTTAAAGAATATTTTATTAAATTTGAATAAATTTAAAAAAAAAATTTTTTTTACTTAAGATTTATTCTTATTTGTTTTTTTTACTACAGCAAAATTTTTAACTTTTCCATCAGAAAAAAATTTCTAAAAAAATTAATAATAATAATAATAATAATAATAATAATAATAATAATAATAATAATAATAATAATAATAATAATAATAATAATAATAATAATAATAATAATAATAACAATAATAATAGTAATATTAAAAATAAAAATAATAATAATGATAATATTTTCATTAACTTAATGATGAGTATGTATTAAATTTAAGAACCTTT
>SEYY01005962.1:160000-172500 GCA_009176605.1 Armadillidium nasatum | reverse complement strand
AGGAAGTAATCTTTTGTGACGTCTTTCGGTAACTTAATAATAATAATAAATATAATAATAATAATAATAATAATAATAATAATAATAATAATAATAATAATAATAATAATAATAATAATAATAATAATAATAATAATAATAATAATAATAATAGTAATAATTATATATTTATATATTATACGTACAACCTTCCCTACAATCGTGGGGTGGTGTCTATCCAAGGCCACATCCGTTCACTCACCCCTTCACCAACCTTTTCCATTCATTCCTATCCTCTGTCAACCACACACTTTCCTCCCAATTCATCCCTCTATCCCTTATCAGATCCTTGACATTACTCATCCAGCTTGCACCTCGGTCTCCCCATATCTCTCACACACTCCACTTCTGAAACAAATACCTTTTTAGTCATTCTCGATTCATTCATCCTATAAACATGTCCAACCAATCTCAACATACTCTGTTCAACTCTCTCAACCATACTCTTTCTCCATCCACACATTCCTTTATTCCTAATATTCCTGACTCTATCTCTTCTATACCAACACCACAAACCGCTTTCAGAGTTTTCATTTCGAAAACTTATATTTCTTTCTCTTTCTAGCGTTCAACCTCTATTCTTCATTTCCATACATAACCACCAGTATACAACATCGTTCAATCATTCTCACCTTCACCTCCCTTGATTAACTTCCTATACCACGAATATGCCTCAAACCACCCAACACCTTCTCCCCTTCTTCATCACCCATACTAACATCACTTAAATAAAGTGTACAATCTCCAATCTCTCCCTACACACTTTAATTTGTAAACCATCTCCCTCATCAACACCCCTCTCCCCTCCCTCCCCATTTTTCATCCATAGCACTTTACTCTTAAGCCCAAATCTTTATAGCCTTTTACAACCACATCCAAAAATACTTTGAAATCTTCCCGTATCAAAGCTAAAAGTACCACATCATCCACATACATCAACACATTTGCATCCCATATATATATATATATATATATATATATATATATATATATATATATATATATATATATATATATATATATATATATATATATATATATATATATATATATATATATATATATATATATATATATATATATATAATAATATATAAAATTAAAAAAAAAAATAATATTATATAAATATATTATATATATATATATATATATATATATATATATATATATATATATATATATATATATATATATATATATATATATATATATATATATATATATATATATATATATTCTCAAAAAAAAACAACTGAAAAATGAAACTTTTTTAAACGTGGAAAAAGTACTCGTAAATATCGATATAATTGAAATTAAATCGACCATTCCCATCGAAAGAGGAGAGTTAGTATTTTTCTGGTGATGACACAACCGATTTAATGGGAAAAAATTTCGTATAATATGAGTATTGCTATATAACAATAGTAAAATAATTATAAGTAATAATTATCATAATAATAATAATAATAATAATAATAATAATAATAATAATAATAATAATAATAATAATAATAATAATAATAATAAATAAAAATAATAATAAATAATAAATAATAATAAAATAATAATAAATAATAATAATAATAATAATAATAAAATAATAATAATAATAATAATAATAATAATAATAATAATAATAATAATAATAATAATATAAATAATAATATAATAATAATAATAATAATAATAATAATAATAATAATAATAATAATAATAATAATAATAATAATAATAATAATAATAATAATAATAATAATAATAATAATATATTAATAATAATAATATAATAATAATAATAATAATAATAATAATAATAATAATAATATAATAATAATAATAATAATAATAATAATAATAATAATAATAAATAATAATAATAATAATAATAATAATAATAATAATATAATAATAATATAATAATAATAATAATAATAATAATAATTAAATATAATGATAATAATAATAATTATAATAATAATAATAATAATTTAATAATATATAAAAAATAACTATACTCTAATGATTTAAATATACTTTAATAATAATAAAAATATAGTTAAATAAAAAAATAATAAAAATAATTAATGATTAAAATAATTATTTTATTATCATATTTATTATTATTATTATTATTATTATTATTATTATTATTATTATTATTATTATTATTATTATTATTATTATTATTATTATTAATTATTTTTTTTTTTTTTTTTTTTTTTTTAATATTTTTTATTTTCATTTTTTTAAATTTTCAGAATATTAAAAAGTTTCTTCTAAAGGCTCTATTGAAAATAAAGTGAAATGAAAAAATGCATATATATATATATATATATATAATATATATATATATATATAAATATATATATATATAATATATATATATATATAATATATAATATATATTATATATATATATATATATATATATATATATATATATATATATATATAGATAGAGAGAGAGAGAGAGAGAGAGAGAGATAGATAGATAGATAGATAGACAAATAAATAGCAGGCCGAAGACAGACAGACGGACGGACGGACGGACGGACAGATACACACACAGACAAACACTCAGACAGGCAGATAGATAGATAGATAGATAGATAGATAGATAGATAGATAGATAGATAGATAAATAGAGAGGTAGCTAAACAGAAAAGATAGATAGGTGATAGACATATAGAATATACATAATTTTAATATATATACAGTGGAACTCCAATATTCGTAATTAATCCGTTCCCGAGGGGATGATGAATATCGAATTTCCCATAGGAATTTACTAAAAATGGATTAATTCGTTCCCAGCCTCGAATTTTACCTATCTATTCTTTAACAAAAAAAAACAAAACAAAAAAAACTCACTCTAAAATCGATCTGCGAAATTATTTCAATCACTGTACAATTTAACTACAGTACATATTAACCAGCGTACTGCCATAAATAATACGTATGCGCACTGTGTAAGCCTACATAAATAAAATTTTAAAAAGAAATTTACCTTTTGGATGAGAAAAACAATGATTGTTATTAAGAGTTTTTATTTTTAAGGTTATAAGTTATTATTGGTTGGAAAGTGAGTCGCCTTCCATTACTTCATCAAGCAATGTCACTTCAGGTGATTGATTTCCTGTTGCAGCACCAGCGTTTCCAGACGATTCGCCAACATTTCCAGACGATTCACCAGCACTCGTTTTTTAAAAGAATTTATCCAAGGTTGTTTGTTTTTTTCTGTTCTTTAAAATTCTTCTAATGTGTCCAAACACGTCATCATCAAATGAATTGATACGTTGGTTTACCACAGCAATGTTTGGATGCCATTTCTCAATGAAAACCTGCATTTTTCCCCACGTAGACAACCATTCCTTTATTTCAGCACTTGAAACTAGGCCATCATCTTTTTCCTCGTCTGATGAAATTTCTCTTACCGCTTCAGCTTCCTGTTCTTTCATGAAGTTCGAGTAGCTCCGACGCAAAATGGCGATAAGCTGCTTTCTGCCGGCTTTCGTAGGTAGGACGAATATTGACTTTCGACGAATATCGAAAAAAATTTGATGAAAAAACAGGGAGAATATCGAAAATGACGAATACTGGCGGGGACGAATATTGGAGTTCCACTATATATATATATATATATATATATATATATATATATATATATATATATATATATATATATATATATATATATATATATATATATATATATATATATATATATATATATATATATATATATATATATATATATATATATATATATATATATATATATATATATATATATCCAGTAGATCTATCCTTAATTAGAAGATTCATAAGTGTCTTTGAGATATTAATTAATACTGTGTTTTCTCTCATCTCAGGTGTGTGTGTTCCGAGAGGGTTTTGCCATTGAGGGTTTTCTTTTATTTATTTTATATCCTTCAATCTTTGATATTCTGTAAGACAGTTAATATTTTGTTATGTCATTTCTAATATCGAAAAGGTTCGATAGAGTTTAATTATTACCATTACTAATACTTGTTTTCTAGTAGTCTATTAATCTAGTGGTCTAGTATCCAAAGATTCATCAATTGTTTTTTTATTCATCTTTTTGTTATTTTATGTCTAAGATCATTTAGGATTTTTTATAGAAATTTTGGTAAAGTGTTTTTCTTCATTTACACTTACTACTGATGGTGTTTCACAGGTTTCCCTTCGTTATTCAGCTTCAATTATCCACTTTTACCGTAATAGTTTTGTTTTGAGATACTTTTTCTGAAGGTGACCAGCTCTCAGTGCAACTAATCTCAGATTTTTTTTTTTATTTCAATTAGAAAAAAAGGAGCTCAATGTCGTTTTTAATGCCTCAGAAACAATATTCCGCATTCTTCTTATAATAAATCATAACTTCTAGAAAATTAACACATCCTTTTACACAAAAAAAGATGCAACTTAATCATATTACCTTAACAAATATCCAATAAGTTAACAGTTCTTATTCTTTACCGTAAGATGTTTTAACTTTGCTTCAGTTTTTTTTTTTTTTTGTTTTTCTTTATGTTTGTTGTGTGTGTGGTTTTTTTTGACAATTTTCGAACTTTAAGGCTTTGTATACAAAATTTATAGTATTGTGGAGCTAATGAGAGAGTATTAGCTCTGGTTTTCAAATTTTGTAAAGACCAGTATGCAGGCTCACCAATGCGATTTGTCTTACCTTGTTACCTCTGACCCATAAGTGAAACGCTAGCGTTATGTCTAGAGCTATTAATTCGTATTAATTAATTCAAAAGTGCATAATTGGCACTCACCCTATTACTAGTTTGTTCATATTCATAGTAATTAAGCTTTTGGCTATCCCAAGTGAATTCTTTTTCCACTCACATGTCAATTCTCAACTAAGCTTCATCGTTTTTGGATATCTTTTCTAATATTTTGTAAGATCTTAATTTAAAGGATATCTTATTAACAGTGTGCATTGGATTTATTACAAAAGATACTGTTATAAAGTTTTTTGGTGAATAAATTAAACTTGATACATTTTCTCTTCAATTAATAGAGATACAAAATTTCAGTTGTAATAACAAATATATTGTGTTATTATCTCCTTTTAGTAAGAGATGTCAGTGCTATGCTCTTAATACAGGCGAATAAGACTCGCTAAGTTCTCAGTCTATGATATATTTTCTCATCTTCTTTTCCTGCTCACTGTCTTCCCATCCTGCTTCTTCCACAGAATATCTCGTCATGCGGGGTAGCTCTGCCCTCTCTCACCTTTCTTTTCTATTAACTTCATTCATCTATCTAATCTTATTACTATCTATTCTCTATTATTACTATCTAATATAATATCTTATCTTCTCTTATATCTCTCTCTCTCTACGTCTATTATTATACTATACTCTCCTATTCCTCTACTCTTTATATATATTGTGCTGTGTTGTGTGTCGCTCGTGTACTTTCTTACAAAGCTTATCGGATCTATTACATTATGGCCCTCTTTATTCTCTTTATCTGCTAATCACACCAAGGAGGACACTCGTTCATCTCCTTGTCCACTTTTACTATCACATGCTATTTCCTTTGTGTTCTCTTTTCCTCAAGGAAGGTAGGCGAATCTCTTCGTCAATAGTACTTCCTAATCTAATTTATCCCTCCAGCTCTCGATTATTTTTTCGACTCAATGCAATTAATCTTTTCTTCTCTTTCTCTTTTCTTCTTTTTATCATACCTGGCTCGATGTGGACAATTATGATTATATTTGTGATCTCTCTTATCTATTTAGATTACGGCTTCCTTATTACCTTCTCTACATTTGACTATCCTCTCTACTCCACTTCCATCCATATATCTTCTCTCTATATATCATCTATGTTATATATCATATACTCTACTCTAACTCTCATTACTATTCTTATATCTATATATATACTCTCTACTTTACTATTATACTCTCTATATTCTAATTCTTCTTACTTCATTCATTCATCTCTCATCTCGCTTCTCTATCTTACTCTCTCATCCTTCATCTTATACAATCTCTCTCTCTAATTCTTACTAACTACTTTCTCGTCTCTCTCTACTCATCTCTACATTCTATCTCTCTCGTCTACAATTCTCCATTCTCTCTCTCTTACTCTATTCCTCTCTCTCTCTTCCTCTGCTCTCTACTCCGCAGGTACTTACTTCATACTCGCTTCCTATAACTCTCTAACCATCTTCTACTCTCTCATACTTTCTCTGCTCTCTTCTCCTCACCAATCCTCATTCTCATCTCTCTCTCTTAATATTATCTCTATCTCTCCTCTACTCTTCATCTCTATTCATCTACTCTCTTCATCTACTATCCACCGTAATAACTATTTATTATTAATATATATGGATATATGATATAAGGTATAATTAAATATGCCATTATACGTGGATATTTTTCTATATTACGTACTATCTATATACAGTATGTAGTCAGTATGTCTGGACTATTTTGTTTGTCCCCGTGGATTAGTTGATATCAATACGTTATCGATATTATACGGCACGATTTTTTTTTTGTCACTCTGCTTGATGTAGTCTCAGATCATTAAATTTTTTAGTAATATTTCATTTCTATTGGTAATTTCAACTAATATTTTTGTATTTCAGAATTTTGTTTCACCTAGTTTTTTCCATCAACAATAAGTTATTATTTGGTCTAACTAAAATCAAATTTCCTCACTTTCAATCCTGTCAATTTCTCTGTCTCTCAACTCATTTATATTTCACTATATTTGTTTCTGTTTTATCTTCCCCTCTTGTTGAATTTCTCGTAACTAAGAATTCCCTCCGGTGTTTTGCCCGTATCCTTTGGGATTTTGCCGGTAAATTGGAGTCCCTTTTTTTATTGTTCTTACGTCTTTTGTTTATTCTTTTATGTAGTTTCTTCATTATATTTTTTATCAGTTATGTGTTTTTTTCACGATTTATTCAAATTCTTAAGTATTTTCAGTGTTTTTATTATGTGTTATAGTTTACTATCGCTAAACCTTTGTGTATTTGGTTTGTGTTTCTGTCGTTAGTTAGTCTCCTTTCTTCGGTACTTTACTAGAAGATTTGTTTTTCGAGTCTCTTCTATCAATCACCTAAAATTCATGAACCTCTTCCTTTTTCGGAACTCAACTGGAGACACTCCACTATCAGTTAACTTCTTCTAATATGATCTATATTAAATTGTAACTATTTCTTCCTAACTCTTCTGCAATTATATTTTCTTGTTTTTCTTTTACCTTTTAAATGCTACTTTTAATTGTAAATATTTGAATCTCCTTTTAGTTACAGAAATTTATATTTTTTATTTCGATCTCTACGAATAAAAAAGAAAAAAAATTTTTATCCTTGCGGCAGAATCATCGAAATATTTAATCCTTGTATTACTTTTGGTTTCTTGTGTCACTTATTTTGATTTTTTTGTATCGATTTTATATCATGTATCTTATTTTGGTTTTGTAAAACAAATGTAAAAAAAAAAAAAAAAAAAAAAAAAAAATAAAAATATAAAAATAAAAAAATTATATATAATTTTTATATATATATATATATATATATATATATATATATATATTATTTTTTTTTAATATAAATATATTTATATATAATATATATTATATATATAATTATTATATAATAATTTTATTTCAGTATCCTCATGCACCAAAAAAGTTAAAATAATAAAAGTGTAAGCATAAAAAAAAATAAAAAATAAAATAAAAAAGATTTCATTGTATTGAAGATTTTTTTACTTAAACTTATTTATTATTCTTAGAGCTTGCTACTCTTTTATTGTATTTATGATTTCTTTTTAGTATTTGAAAAATTTTCGGAGCCTGAGGAGGACTTTAAAAAAGTCGAAAGCTCTAACTTTTTATTTATAAAATTTAGTAGGAAATATGAATTATGATATATTTGATGTGACGTGTTCGTTTTATATATTTATATATATATATATTATATAAGTATATATATATATATATATATATATATATATTATATATATATTATATTAATATATATATTATAATATATATCAAATAAAAAATATTAATAAATTATATAATAATTATATATAATATATATTAATATATTATATTAATTTATATATACTTGAATCAATGTTTGAATGCTTTCGTATAATTTCTTTTAAAATCCCAGAACTCCCTTTTAAGAGTCCTTGGTACGATTTCCCTCCTAAAGACTTGACATACGCGTCAAAGGTAGAACGGCAACATGCGGCGGCCGGGATACGGGCGACCGCCGCGTACTCGGCGCGCGGATAGAGTACCGTACTATTACGAAGTCGGGTGCCAGTACGCCACGCGTCCTCGGCCGCCGATATATATCACGTATATATCACAATGCACTACGACGGACATATATTTGGGCATGCTTAAGCTCGAGGTAATCCCTGCTGGCTACATGATATACAGTCTATAAGCCGCAATCTAATTTGCCCAAGTGCACAACACGGCTTTCTATTTTACAATCTTGCTGCGGCGCTCACCAGATATGGGCGCCAACATAGTGCATGACTCTACTTTTAGTCTCTGAGATACTGAGGTTCGTTTAAGACAGCTCAGGTTACTGGCTAAACTGTAGCATGATAAAAAACACGCGCAGCTGATTAATTGAGTCCAATGCTGTTTTTACTGAGCAATAGAAGTTGACGCGCGCAGATCTGTATGCGTGTTAATCGGCCAATAAGGACCTAAACAAGACGCCCATACACAATCCTCGCTTATAAAGCTGCCTTGTTCGAGCGCTGCTGCAAGACAGTGCCAGAGATTGGCATGCAAAGATAGGAAGAGATGATACAAAAGGATAACTAGGGAAAATGGCACAAAGACAACGAAGACAGTGCCAGAGACTGACATGCGAAGATAGGAAGAGAAGATACAAAAGGATAAATAAAGAAAAACGGCACAAAAATAACGAAGACAGTACCAGAGACTGATATGCGAAGATAGGAAGAGACGATACAAAAGGATAAATAAAGAAAAATGGCACAAAAATAACGAAGACAGTACCAGAAATTATCATTCGAAGATGGGAAGAGACGATACAAAAGGATAAATAAAGAAGAATGGCCCAAAGACAACAATGTAACACCGTTAGTTCTCTCAGTCTAATAGGCAATTGAAGAGTAATCTATTTCAAGGTCTTTAGGAGGGAAAATACCGTACCCAAAGGACGACCTTCTTCAAGGGAGTTTCCTTTAAGTGGATTTTATAAGAAATTATAAAGAAGTCATTAAAACATATTGAATTTTCAAGTAATATATATATATATATATATATATATATATATATAATATATATATATATATATATATATATATATATATATATATATATATATATATATATATATATATATATATATATATATATATATATATATATATATATATATATATATATATATATAATATATATAGAAAAGACGGATGGATAGATACATAGAGACGTATATATAGTTAGATATAGATATTTAGATATATATATATATATATATATATATATATATATATATATATATATATATAAAACGAACACGTCACATCAAATATATCATAATTCATATTTCCTACTAAATTTTATAAATAAAAAGTTAGAGCTTTCGACTTTTTTAAAGTCCTCCTCAGGCTCCGAAAATTTTTCAAATACTAAAAAAAATCATAAAATACAATAAAAGAGTAGCAAGCTCTAAGAATAATAAATAAGTTTAAGTAAAAAAATCTTCAATACAATGAAATCTTTTTTATTTTATTTTTTATTTTTTTTTTATGCTTACACTTTTATTATTTTAACTTTTTTGGTGCATGAGGAGACTGAAAATGAAAATGTATATATATATATATATATATATATATATATATATATATATATATATATATATATATATATATATTATATATATATATATATATATATATATATATATATATATATTATATATATATATATATATATTATATTTTTTTTTTTTTTTTTTTTTTTTTTTTTTTTTTTTTTTTTTTTTTTTTTTTGACATTTGTTTTCACAAAACTCAAAATAAGAAATACATGATATAAAATCGATACAAAAAAATCAAAATAAGTGACACAAGAAACCAAAAGTAATACAAGGATTAAATATTTCCGATGATTCTGCCGCAAGGATTAAAATGATATTTTTTTTTTTTTTTTCGTGAGATCGAATATAAAAAAGTTACACGCATTCTGATCTGAAATGGAGAATTCAAATATTTACAATTAAAAGTAAGCATTTTAAAAGGTAAAAAGAAAAACAAGAAAATTATGTAATTGCAGAAGAAGTTGGGAGAGAATAGGTTACAATTTACGTAATAATCAGATGCATATTTTAGAAGAATAAGGAAGAAGTTAATTGATAGTGGGAGTGTCTTCCAGTATGAAGTTTCGAAAAAGGAAAGAGGTTCATGAATTTTAGGTTGATTGATAGAGAGAGTTCTCGAAAAACAAAAGTCTTCTAGTAAAGTACCGAAGAAAGGAGACTAACTAACGACAGAAAACACAAACCAAATACACAAAGGTTTAGCGATAGTAAACTATAACACCATAAATAAAAACACTACAAAATACTATAAGAATTTTGAGATCAAATACGTGAAGGAAAACACAATAACCTGATAAAAATGAATAAATGAAAGAAACTACAGTAAAAGAATAAACAAAAGACGTAAGAACAATAAAAAAAGGGATTCCAATTTACCGGCAAAATCCCAAAGGATGCGGGCAAAACACCGGAGGGAATTCTTAGTTACGAGAAATTCAACAAGAGGAGAAGATAAAACAGAAACAAATATAGTGAAATATAAATGAGTTGAGAGACAGAGAGATTGACAGGATTGAAAGTGAGGAAATTTGATTTTAGTTAGACCAATATAATAAAAATATTGTTGATGGAAAAAACTCAGGTGAAACAAAATTCTGAAATACAAGAAATATTATGTTGAAATTACCAATAGAAATGAAATATTACTAAAAAATTTAATGATTATCCAGCACACAAAAAACATCTCTACAAATACACACACACAACACACAACACACACACATTAATACACACAATTACACACACACACACACACACACAACACAATATATATATATATATATATATATATATATATATATATATATATATATATATATATATATATATAATATATATATATATATATATTTTTTTTTTTTTTTTTTTTTTTTTTTTTTTTTTTTTTTTTTTTTTTTTTTTTTTTTTTTTTTTTTTTTTTTTTTTTTTTTTATATATTATATATATTATATATATATATATATATATATATATATATATATATATATATATATATATATATATATATATATATATATATATATATAATATATGTATATGAGTGTGTGTGCAGGGATATCAATTAGGAGTAATAAAAGAACCTATTCTAATAATATCAAATCAATAATCATTTCATATTTCCCAATCTGGAACCGATGATAAAAAAGAAAAAGAAAAAAAAAATTATGCATTAGTCGAAAATAATCCTGAAGCTTGAGGGATACATTTATTAGGATTCTATTCAGGATTCTCCTTACCTTCTTGGAGGAAAGACCAAAGGAAATCTGTTTAAATGACAGGATTATACATTTCCTTCCTCTTGTATTCAGATAAATTAACCATAATGTAAAGATCCCATAAGCTTTGTGAAGAATTACACACACACACACACACACCACACACATATATATATATATATTATATATATATATATATAATATATATATATATATATATATATATATATATATATTATATATATATAATATATATATATATATATATATATTATTAGAAAAAGGTAGAGCCAAGCTACCCCTAGTATTCTTTGAACAGCTGGGAAAGTGAGCAGAAAAGTAGAAAAAAATCACACTGAATATCTTATTTTTAATAAACTGCAAAACTTACCAAGTTATCCCGAAATTTAATTCTAAATTTATCAAGTTTAATTTCTTCACCAAAAGACTTTATAAAAGTGCCCTATGTAATAAATCCAATACACACTGTTAATAAGATATCCTTTAAATTAAGATCTTACAAAACATTAGAAAAGATATCCAAAGACAACTTCAATAACTTGGAGTAAAAGTTGAGTTACGTCAATATATTTTTCGAAACAATACAGTGCCATTGTATTTGTTACAATTAACAATTTCTTTACCGTCATTCATGGGTCAGAGGTACAAGGTAGACAAATGTGCGTGTGCCGTGCATCTATCTTCAAATTTGAAAACCAGAGCTATATACTATCATAGCTCCACAAATACTATAAATTTATACAAAGCTAAATTCATAATTGCAAAAAAACAAAAAACAAAAAAAAACACACAATAGCAAACCTGAAAAGCTAAATATATTCAAATTATATTCAAAATATATTCAAAATTCAAC
>SEYY01005962.1:142500-145000 GCA_009176605.1 Armadillidium nasatum | reverse complement strand
AAGAACCATCTGAAACTGGAGGAAAAAGAACTGTACCAGCCAAACTAACACTTAATATTCTCCATCGTTAGGACAGTCCCTAAGCGCTATTATTATATATATATATATATATATATATATATATATATATATATATATATATATATATATATATATATATATATATATATATATATATATATATATATATATATATATATATATATATATATATATATATATATATATATATATATATATATATATATATATATATATATATATATATATATATATATATATATATATATATATATATATATATATATATATATTACTGGAATGTTCCAGATTCAGGATTCGGACTCAAGAAATTCAAAATTGGTTGGATTCGGGTTCGTTGGTTCCAGACTTGCCCATCTCATATATATATATATATATATATATATATATATATATATATATATATATATATATATATATATATATATATATATATATATATATATATATATATATATGAAATAGAAAAAGGTGAATAAACCCATCGTTTACACTCACAAAGATACCGCTTATTGATTTTTTTCAATCTTGAATTATTTTTTAAATATATTCTTATTGGCTTCATTACTCTTTCAATTTGTAGCGCTTTTCAAACTCTCCCAATCCCACGTTTCTTGGAAACCCCCTTCCATCTAAACTGACTCTTAATTACAGCACAAAATCTTTATTGATGCAATTATTTTGGCCAATGGTAAATAGTTTTAATGACTTTGAATCCCGTTATATATATATATATATATATATATATATATATATATATATATATATATATATATATATATATATATATATATATATATATATATATATATATATATATATATATATATATATATCCTCTGGTGAGCAAAAGTCATAGGCCTACCGATTTTACACAAGAATTGGGAAAATAAAGGAATCTGGTCGTTAATGGCCGACATGTCCCGATTCACGGCTTTTAAATGTTTACAAGTCAAAGAAAGTTGGGAAAACAAATAAAGGGAGTGTGTTCCAGACTTAACCAGTAGAGTACATGCAAGACTGAGCATAGGGATTAAGTCCGGGTGGTCGGAGAGTTGGGCAGAAAAAGGATGAAATTGTGTAGAAAGTCGTGTTTACACGAGCACTTCTCAATGGATGAGGTAGACGTTATAGTGATAGTATAGAGAGAGTGACGCAACAATTCGAAGGGCATAATAGAGATTGGAGAGAGTTTGTAAAATCAAGATAATTTATAAGACGAAAAGACCAAGACTCCACCTTTTCGAGAAGAGATACGTGTGGAACTACCCAAGATGCATATGGCGTACTCCAGGGACGAACAATACCTCTATAAAGAGCAAGCAACTGGGGTGGCGTAAAAAATCACGAAGGAATCACGACGAACATTATTAAATTTGAAAACATATAAAGATTTGTGTTTTGATCAGAAGATGAGCAGACGTCTTTTCTCAGTTCGTATACAGGTGAAAAACGGGCTTCAGTATAGTATACAGGGTAGGTGAATAGTGGGCTTTAGTATGATATACAGGGTAGGTGAAAAGAGAGTTTCAGTATGGTATACAACTTGTATACCATTGCTGAAGCCCGCTTTTCACCTACCTTGTAAAATATAAGATAGAAAAGCGGAATTCAGTATGGTATACAGGGTAGGTGAAAAGCGGGCTTCAGTATGGTATACAGGGTAGGTGAAAGGCGGGCTTCAGTATGATAGAACAGACTTCTATTCTCCCTCTCCTTAGGAATAGGGTAGGGGAAGGTAGAACAGACAAAGGTTATTTTATTGAGACGCTATGCAAAGGTGTATACGATGCTGCCTTGACATAACGGTAGAGTGATCGAATCACATGATCTAAGGGTTGGTTAGATCACTCATGGGTATTCTGAGAAGGAAACTAATTGAAAAATTCCCCTAATTGAAAAGTGCAATGACGATGAGGTGTAAACTTCTTTATATATATATATATATATATATATATATATATATATATATATATATATATATATATATATATATATATATATATATATATATATATATATATATATATATATAATATATTATTTTTATTATTATTATTAATATCTGATTAATAAATCTTTAACCATTGGATAAATTTATAGGCATATATATATATATATATATATATATATATATATATATATATATATATATATATATATATATATATATATATATATATATATATATATATATATAATATATATATATATATATACAAAAGATTGACTGTGGTCATAAGACTTTCATAACTGCTATAAGACTAATGTTATAAAACATTAAAATATATGTTTAATAATAAACTATTGTCATAAGATGCCATAATACAAATATGACTACTGTTATAAGACAATATAATAAGGTCAAATAGACTAAAATATCGACATAAGATTACAAAACACTAATGTGACTAATAATAATAATAATAATAATAATAATAATAATAATAATAATAAT
>SEYY01005962.1:120000-135000 GCA_009176605.1 Armadillidium nasatum | reverse complement strand
TCCCAAAATCGAAATTTTGATGAAATTTTCAAATTTTTAAATAATATAAAGGAAATTTTCAGGGTAGAGGTAATTTCAAAAGATCTCAAACTTCATTTCTGAGTGTTTTTCTGATTCCAAAAAATTTCTCCTTTTGGTGTTATTTGGTGACAATATCTCGAAAAATAAATAAATAAATAAATAAAAAAACTATGAGATTTAGATATACTAAGAAAGAATTTTAATCATAATCCTACTATAAGTGGAAAATTCAACATTAGTATTAAGAATATAAAATTTAAAAACACGAGTTTGGATTGGGTGAGAAGGTTGGATCATGAAGAATAGTACTTCGCATGGTTCTAGAGGCTGGGATTCCTTTTAATCAGATGTTTTTTTTTTTTTAATTTTATTTATTTTTTTAAATATCTTCCCATGTACGACTGCAGGAATTTTCCTGAAATGAAAGTTAATTTCGAATAAATATCTATTAAATAATTCAAATATATTGGGATTAAGCCACAGCCTGGTTAACCTGTGTGTTGAAATTAGTTAAAATTTACTTTTCTTTTTTTCTTTTAAAACTGGTAAGCTAGTTCTAGAATTAAATTCCATAGTGTAAATTCCCAAGAGTTTTCAATAAAAAATTTCCAACTTGATATTCAGAACTAGAATGAATATTGCTTGGTGAAGGCTTGGATTAAATGGCTTAGTATGAGTGTCATTAAAAATAAAAATATAATTCAATGTTTCTATTCACTTAAAAAAAAGTTTACTTTAGGCATAGGAAAATAGACAGCAGCAACTGGGCTTATCACAGAGCAAAGACTTTGGTAAAGATTTATTCTTACTTTGCGTATAGATCAAGACTGCCCTAGTCAAAAGAAATAATTGTTATTTTCTAGTTCCTGTGAGAATTCTATTTTTTTATTGAAACTTCATGGATAAAATTTAATGAATTGCATTAAATATAGTATAATGAAGCATGAAATTTTAACTTTTTTGTGTAATACTTAGGTTCAAATTTTTTTTTTTTATTGAAACTACAACAAAGACAAAATATGAAATAAAATAAGGCTCTGAAAATAATTTAGTTCATAGAGTACACTAAAAACACTGAAAATTTAGTAATAGTTTAGTCTATCACAATGACTGTATTTTTTATTATGAAAATATAAAGAGAAAATATGCTGAAATGCATTGCATAAACTATAAGCATGGAAAACTAAAAGAATTATATAAAAATAAAAAAAAAATAATTAAAATATTTGTTTTAAAAATCTGAAAACAACTGTCTTGATTGTCCATAATTAATTTAGTGTTTAGCAATTTTTAGACATTGCTATTACTATTTATCTTTTAGAAGAAAATGAAAATAGACAGTGAAATAAATTCTTTTAAACGTCTCTTCATATTATGAAATAATAATTTCAAAAAATATTGTTTGCTGGCTATAGGCCTAGATTTACTCTTCAGGTCAAGGTTAGGTTAAGTCAAACTAGTTTGTTAGATTTAATAATTTGTAAGATATAACAAACTAGTTTGACTTAACCAAACCTTTACTTGAAGGGCATATCATCTACTACATCCAGCGAATATACCTAACCTGGCTAATGCTGTCTCTCTCTCACTCATTAAAAGCTTTGATGTGAATGTAATGCTTTTATATATATATATATATATATATATATATATATATATATATATATATATATATATATATATATATATATATATATATATATATATATATATATATATATATATATACTGTGAAATTTTTAAAAAAATTTGGTCTTTCAGAAGACGTAAAAATTCGGGAGTATATGATATAACTATATGTATCATTTTTTTTGAAGAAATATGAACCTTTCTGAATATTTTAATATAAAGTATATAGAAATGTGAAAATTAATATTTAATTTTTTTTTTTTTTTTTTAATTGCAGGTGATGTAAAAATGAAACAGGGTAAAACTAACCACTTATATGGGGTAAAACTAATCAATTTATATTATTTAAAAATGGATATTCTGAAGTGCTTTTTATTAATATCAATGGATAAGAATAGTTTAAATTATGTAGAAATAATTTGAAAAAAAAAATAAAACGTCTCAGACACAGTTTTGATGTGTGTTTGGACATTATGTATGGCAGAAAAATTTATACAAATTTTTAGGTATATTTCCTTTTCAAAATAACTCCATAATTGTTTAAGACAGTTAAATCATTGATATTCATTTTATTTAAATTTTTCATGTTGGCTACCCAAAATAAAGTCAAAAAATGTCCCATAATCATGAAGTATCAAATTTTTTTAAAAAAAAAATAATATTTTTGAGCATAACTATTTTTTTATCTATAACGAGTTCATGATATTTTCAGAGGTTGTATAGTTGGATGAGATACACATTTTTTATTTAGAATAAATTTTTGTATACCAAATGATTTTAACACTGCTCAGGAAAAGTTTTAAAAATTTTCCTATGCACAGCACCAAAATGGTTGGATATTTAAAAATATTTTCTGAATAAAAAATGTGTAACTTGCCTAACTGCATAACCTCTGAAAAAAATAAAATGAATAAATTTTATGCAATTATTTTGTTGCTGTGCATGGGAAACATTTCAAATCATTATTTAATTCCCATGTGCAGCAGCAAAATGGTTGAGTACACAAAAAATCTTTCTAAATAAAAATTGTGGATCTCACCCAATTGTATAACCTCTGTAAAAAAAATTTCTATGCTCAATTATTTTGGTACTGGTCACAGGAAAAATTTCAGTTTTTCCCATACACAATTACAAAATGGTTGGATATTAAAAAAAAACTTAGAGGTTGTGCAGTTAGACAAAATACACATTATATATTTAGAATTTTTTTTATATACCTAACTATTTTCCTGTGCACAGCACTAATACGATAGGGTAAATAAAAAATACATATTTCATCCAACTGCGTAACCTCTGAAAATTTTGTGTAGATCGGTAATAAACTTAAAAAGTTATCGCAAATTTTTTCTGGTTGAGTTTTAACTTACTTTTGAACATCATTAATATTTACTAAATGGTAATGAAAATTTACATTATTTTAAATGCAAACACTTACCTTAGTATTCTTCAAATCCTCTAAGTTCGATAGTTACACGCTCAATATATTTTTTGGAGGACAGACCTTCAAAAAAATTTTGAAATCTTTTTAAAATAATCTACCCAAAATGGGGAAAATTTTTTGGAGTTCTTGTTGTCATTCATTATACTACTTTTATACAAAACATTAGAGTATGAATACTATTCTACCAAAAAAAATTTGAAAATCGAGAATATAAAAAGTTACTTTCATAAAAAAAAATTTGATTCAAATTTATTTTTGAGGGTAGTTAATATTGCCCTGCATGGTTAGTTTTACCCCATTTTATAGTAATATATATATATATATATATATATATATATATATATATATATATATATATATATATATATATATATATATATTATATATATATATATATATATATATATATATATATATATATATATATATAATGAAGTTATATCAGTTTGGAACCAAAGTAATTGAAAAGAATAATGAATAATTTATTAAATATGGGTAATAAAAAGCATTTTACCAGACTTATAATTTATTTAAATTAATATTTGTGTTTCCTCCCTTGTTATTGAAGATCTGCTTGTGATGGGGTTATTGTGCCAACTCCTTGAACCCTATAATTTGAAGGTTATGTTGTCTTCCCATTTCCTCAAAGAGAGGAAAATCATAAAAATAGATACTCAAAATGGGCCAAGAAAGAGTTTTAATTTGGGTGCTGGAGCTATGCCATCAAACTCCCTTTAGGGAGTACACCTCTATTTGAGGGGCACAACTCTCCAGTGGCCTTTAACATACCCCTAGGTGTATTTAGTGACTTTTCTACAGAATCTGATACCCTGAGATAGTATGATCAAAATTATTTGCAAATTTGAACTTCATATGTTTATCCTCAGCTTTAACATATTAGCTTTTTTTAGTTTTAGTGAATTTATATTATTTTGCTTTGTTTTTGAAAGATTAAAATATCATCTTCACATTTAGCTTAAAACTTTCATAAAATATTAAGAATAAATATAAATTTTTTTTTTGTTTTTAAAAATATAATGCTAGTTTCTACTATAGGTGTTATGTAATATTTTGATATCTCACTCGCGAAAGTAAAAACAGATTTTTGCCTGCGAATCATCTTAATAAAGAACTTGTCAAGACTGGAGAAAAAAAGGTAAACCATCATACTAGTAGAAGAAGACTTAAGGAGAATATCTTTGCCAGAATAAGTAAAAGAAAGCCGCTTTTATCTGAAAAAAACATGAAAGCTTGTCTTAAATTTTGCCACTACTTATAGGGTTTGGAATGGAGATGATTGGGCAAAAGTCTTCTGGACAGATAAAAATATTTGAGCTATTTGGAAGTGATAAAAGAAGGTAAATAGTAAATAGAAGACCTGGAGAAGAATATAAACTTGAATGTTTGACCCAAACCTAAAAAGGGGAGCAGTAGTATTAATGTCTGGGGTTGTTTTAGTTCAAAGGGGGTTGGGAAACTTCATAATATAAAAGGGAATAAGAATGGATAAGGATATATTTAAAAATATTTTTACTAAAATAGCTTTTCCTGCTGCTAAAGGACTACATGAGAACTTTTAAAATTTTATTTATCAGCACAATAATGACCCTAGACACAATGTGAAATGTTTGTAAGCCTTATACCAGAAGCTGAAAGGGGAAGGATTTATTATGCTACCCTTACCATCCCAGAGCCCAGATTTAAAACCTATAGAGCATCTTTGGGATGAAATTAAGTGGCGAATTAGGGGAAGAAATGAAAATGATAAAAACAGCAAACATCTATTTCAAGTAATTCAAAAAGAATGATGCAGAATAACATCAGAGACATGAAAAAAATTAGTTGACACTATATATACCTTATATATATATATATATATATATATATATATATATATATATATATATATATATATATATATATATATATATATATATATATATATATATATATATATATATAAAAAATCTGATTTCAGTTAAAGCCTGATCATCCTAGGAAAAACTAATATTTAGCTATTTCCTTTACTCAATTTTAGATAAGTTATAACAAAACCTAACTTAAAAGAGATAGTAAAAAACTAATTTTTCTGAGGAAAATTGGGCTTCAACTAAAATCAGGTTTTTACAGTAATATATATAGTACATATATAATTCATTGTTTAAGGCTGTACATTGAATGCTTCTTTATGGGATTAATTTACTATACCAAATGAGGCTAATTAGCTTCTATTTTTTTGTAACATTCTTAAAACAAAAATCAATATCCATTTTTTTTCTTTTTGTTTCAGATTTTGTTTATTAAAAGTTTAATAGAGATAGCTCTTTGGTAAGCTCATATAAAAGCTTAAATTTTTATATTATATCTTACAGTTAATTAAAGTTGAGAAAATGGGAGTAACATTGTAAGTATATAATTTAATTATTAAATTAATATATATATATATATTATATATATATATATATATATATATATATATATATATATATATATATATATATATATATATATATATATATATATATATATATATATATATATATATATATATATATATATATATATATATATATATATATATATATATATATATATATATATATATATATATATATATATATATATATATATATATATATATATATATATATATATATATATATATATATATATATATATATATATATATATATATATATATATATATATATATATATATATATATATATATATATATATATATATATATATATATATATATATATATATATATATATATATATATATATATATATATATATATACTAAGGTTTTAGGCAAAACCTTAGATTTGATACCAAATTTAGGAATATTACTCAATTACTCAACAACAAACAGTGTTCTTGCTTGGATAACATTTATCTATTTAATTTTTTTCTTCTATCCAGGTTGCAGATTTTTCCGGATGAATGCCGTTCTGGCTACAAAGCAGTTGAACGGACTCCATTCTCGTATTGGACATCTTGGGGCAACTCCAAGTGGAATGTTTTGTGTGGATTGTGAAACGTACTATATGGTTTCTGGTAATAATAATAATAATAATAATAATAATAATAATAATAATAATAATAATAATTAAAAAACTATATTTCATTCCTCTGTAGGCATTTATTATACTGCTTTATGAACTGTTTACTGTTTTTGTTAGTGTTGATTGGTTTTAGTGAGTATTTGTATTTTTTTCTGTTTTAAATGATATAGTTTCAAATATGTTAGAAATAATCACAGCATAAGTAATTAATAAAAAGTATGGGAATTGGTAAACATATTTATAACTTCAATTTCTTTACATTTTGCATAAATCAGCAAACTTTTTGTTTTTGCTTTGATTGGTTATGTAGTGACTTTTACTTTTTTTTTAAATAATTTTTTTATAGTAATTAGTATTTATTTTTAAAAATTTTTTTACTTTTATTTTTTATGTTTTTGTAAGAAATATTTATCCCCCCGAAAAAAACTTTTATTCAAAGTGAGAATATGAAGTTTTCTAATTACTTGCCTTAATATGGTATACGGTAAACTAGTTTTACAGTCCTTGATGAAACTTCAATATGACAAGTAAAATTGTCCTAATCAGCATTTAACCATCTTATACCTTTTATTGATATTTCTTTAAACGTTCAAAAGAGTACTTTCCGAAGATTATTATTATTATATAAAGCTTTTATTTATGGTATAAATTTATGAGTTATTTTTTTTGAAATTTTTTCTTTCAGGGGGTGCTCCTGGAGTACAGGGTGGTAGGAAACTTCATATTTTGCATAATACAGAAACTCCAGTCACAACAAGTGCTGTAATAGATACTGGAACTAAGCAAGTAAATATTATTTATTATTCATAACAGCAATTATAATTATTTTATTTTTTATTTTTTAAGTTTTAATACGCTTTAAGGTTTCATACATAGTTTTACGCTTTTTTTTTTTATTTTTTTTATTTTAGTAATAATTAATTCTTAAAAAAAAAAAACAAAAAAAAAACAAACTTTTACAACCGTTACATATTATCGATTTCCATATAATTGACATCCAGCTCAAGTACAAGTAGTGTTCGTTTCTTAAATTAAATTACTTTCCAGTCTTAAATGTTGTTTTCTTATAAATTGCTTCTACTTTCCTTAAATTTATTTCTTCATGGGTTTTCACTTTTTAAAAATGAAGAATTAATTATTTCATTTATTTACGTTATTGACTTTTAGTAATTATTAGATATTTTTTTTTTTGAGGTTGGAGGAGGGGTAGCGAATGAGCGTTCATGTTATTTCCCTCTTATACATGAATGCATGAGCGTGAGGGTCTATTTTCAATTTACGTGCCAACGTCCTTTACTTATTAGTCCGTTTCGGGTCTTAAGAATATTACTCATGTAAAATTCATTTTTTTTTAACTGAATTTCATTCAACTACTGTCAACTCTTTCGACAGTGATGTTGTCTATTATTTCCCTCGTATAACATGGATGTATCAGCGTAAGAGTAAATACTCTCAACTTTCGACAGTGCTGTTTTTAAAATTTAAGAATTCTTTGTAAGCTAACATAAATTATCTTGGAAAGTTTTCTTTGCAGTTGCTCCAGCTATACAAGGGTATAGCTGTATATTATTATTATTATTATTATTATTTAGTTTATGAAATTATGTATTTTTTATATAGTACTTTAAAACAGAAATACGTAAAATTTAGTTTGTGCTGAAGATGTAATATATATAAGAAGATTTAAGACGTTCACGGTATGTATATTAAATGAATATGTAGAATTTTTTTGGCATTGCTTTTAATCTTTTTTTACTTATATTATTAAGGTTTATTAAGAAAAAGAAAGAATATATATATATATATATATATATATATATATATATATATATATATATATATATATATATATATATATATATATATATATATATATATATATATATATATATATATATATATATATATATATATATATATATATATATATATATATATATATATATATATATATATATATATATATATATATATATATATATTTTTATAAACTTTAAAGGTTGTTCTTTCGTTTTAATTAAAAGTATAAATATTAAGTTCAATAAGTTGTTAAAGAAATTTATTAAAACCCTTCAAATTCTTTTGAGAAAGACTGAATTTTAGGTAAATTTGTAGACGATTATATTAAATGGTATGGAATAATATAATTTTTTAAAAATTGGACAAGAATAACATGAAATGTATATTTGGGTATGTTTTTAAAATATATTATAATTATTTATGTAGGAATATAAAGGAATCTTCTATTCTTGCTGGTCATGTGACTGATGTGTTTTCTCTTCAGCTGTGCTGAGAAGTGCATCGCACCTCTAAACTCCGCCCCCCTTCCACCCCCACCTCCTTCTCTTCCATGTTTTTGATGCAAAAGTACCCAGAAATATTAGTTCAATAAAATATAATGAAACAGAGACGTGTATTCCATTCCTCTCTTCCTGCCCCTATACAATGGCACTGAGGAAGTTTCAGTTTCATAAAATGTTAAATTCAAATTTGCATTTGTATTTTGATTCCAGGTAATCCTTTCTGCAGATTTGCTATTTGATCTTCTTCTCCCTCGACTTAGTCACATGTATCAGGCGAAGAAAAACCTGAAAATCGAATCCAAAGGTTATCGGTTTGAGATTGGAGATTTTGTGGTAAAAGTTGGGTCAGTTACCATGAGCAATGGGCCAGTACAAAGGAATACTTGTTGAAGTAAGAGGATATCTTATTTATTTTAGAAGTCTTGTTATTGTTATTGTATACAGCACAATAAAAATTTAAATTATATAGTTATTTTTTAAAATACTTTAAAAAGAATGGTTTATTTATCGAAAGGTTAAAGCAAAAATATTTAAAATTTGTAAACCATATTTTTAAGTTCAATTAATTTTAATTTTTTTTTTTTATTTATTAATAATTGATTTTACTACTCGATTTTGATTTTCATTGGTCGTTTTTTATGTTCCTGTTTGAATACGAAAATAATTTGCAGGTAGAATACCTCCCTTGTGTTGTTCCTGATCAGTGTTGGACGATTTTGCGAGAATTTATGCAGAGTTTTATGGGTTCTTGTGTACCATCAGAAGCTCCAAAATATTTTCAAGTAATTATTATTATTTATTTATTTATTTTATATATATTTGTTATTATTTACCATTGGTTTTTCTGTTTCTTTTTGTATATGTTTTTTCTCATTGTTATGATACTAGAAACCCACTGCATTTTAAGTAGCCTCCTGTTAGAATTAATAAACATTAGCATGGAGAGCTTTTTATTGCAATAAAGTTCTAGAAATATTTGCTTTCAGTTATTAGACAATCATCACGCTGTTTAAGTTTGTTAAATCTGCTAAGTAAATTACGATAACATTTTGTCAAAAGGTATAAATTTGGTTTATTTATATACAATAGTTATTTAATCAAAAGGACTTTACTTTTACATCTCATTAAAGTGAAAAATGGTAGGTCAGCTATATTTCATTTCACTGTTCTTTGGTAGACCTACGTTAAATATTAAGGTTAAATTATTAATGACTGCATAATAGAAGTTGACAATTTACAATAAATTGAAACCTTTTTTTTATTGTAGTAAGATTGAATTGATAAATATAAGTATGAACTTTCTTTGTCTTTCAAAATAAAAATGATTTTCGATATTCTTTTCAACTCGGGGTCTAATTTAGTGTAAATTTAAACGGAGATGATGATTTGCCTATAATTCTGCTACTATCGTTTGAGAATAAAAACATACGAGATGAGTGTAAGGTTCTTAATTGTGGAGGTATAGCAAAGCTGGGTAGAAAGGGTGAAGCATCCATGCTGTTTTTACACTAGGATCTGCAGTTTCTATTGCCCCCATTTGCCCTTAACGGCAAAATTTTTTAAAAAAATCAGTATTTGATATGCATGATGTCATAATATGACCCATATTTCCTTTGGTTGGGGGATATCTCGTGTTAATCTTAAAAGATTGTAGTTATTATTATTATTATTATTATTATTATTATTATTATTATTATTATTATTATTATTATTATTATTATAGTTAGTTATATTTAAGAATAACTGGATAAAGAAGGAAAGAAAGAGGAGATAATTGTTATTAGAAAGGGTGACCAAGGCATATTATGTAAAGATGATAAATTGATGACGTAAATCATAACGAACAGTTAACTATTCAATTAATTTTAATCATCTTAATTTATTTTATTTTTTCTTCATTAGAACCGATTTCATGATCTCTATTCGCCACAAGATACAATTCAGCAATATTTGGAGAAGTTTAACGAATTTAGAGAAGGATCAGCTTCATCTACGGGTTCCTCCCAGACTCCTTCAAGAGAAAATTAATTCCTTAGAGTTATATAAATTATATTTACGATTATAAGTAATTATTTATGATCTTTTATTAATATGACTGTTTATGAATCCTCTGAAAGGGGAGATAGCTGATTGCTCTATTGAACTGTAATATTTACATAAGAGTGAGAGTGGGAGAGTACTTATTTATTTTGCTCACTTTGTGATATTTTGTAAGTAAAATTATATTGAAAAGATCGAATATTGCTATCTTGGCATTACAATGGGTGAAGTTTATTATATATATTATTATATATATATATATATATATATATATATATATATATATATATATATATATATATATAATATATATATATATATATATATATATATATATATATATATATATATATATATATATATATATATATATGAAAATTTTTAAATTATTTTTTCTAGAAATAAACTTAATATTTTTTGTTCTTTTATTCATGTTCTATGCTTTATTATTATTATTATTATATATATATATTATTATTATTATTATTATTATTATTATTATTATTATATTATATATTATTATATATATATATATATATATATATATATATATATATATATATATATATATATATATATATATATATATATATATATATATATATATATATATATATATATATATATATATATATATATATATATATATATATATATAATAATCTTGCATCAAGTTGTAAATATGTCTAGGAAGACCTTGGAATTTTTCCCTCTCTCCCACCCCCTATGTATTTTTCTAGGGGATTTCAACATCCTGCACCCTTTATTGGGAGACTTCGTGTCTGTCGTTTCGTCACGCGGACTTCTGGACGTGCTGTGGATTTCACTATATGCTGTTTACATACAGGCTTACCCACTTTTTAGCGGTTCGACACCATGTACTTCTTCATGTGTGGATATCTCATTCTGTTTATATTCAATCCTTGACCGTTTTTGATGGGATTGGTCTGCTTTCCTTTGCGGGAGCGACCACTACCATATAGTCATTACATTCCCTGGGTACCAATCCGCCTCAACAATTGTATTATATCTGCCGTTACATTAGAGCTGATTGGAATTCTTTTCGGCAAGCTGCATACTTTCCTTGCTTCCCATCGACAGAAATGTTCCATTCTCCTGTGGAAGCATTTTCCTGTTTTGAGAACATTATTTTAGAGGCAAGTCCAATTGTACATTTTCATCACTATTTTGGGTCGTCCTTCGGCAACACCTTAGTGGAGTAACGATAAGGTGTATAAAAACGCACCTACAGCTCAAATCTTGATCCTCTTTAAGGCAGCTGCAAGCTTGATCATGCAGTTAATTCGTAGAACTTATAGGCAATTTTTCAAGAGTTACCCTGTTTCTACCAGTGAATTCCTCCACACCGTTATCATTAGTTTACAAGGTCGTTCGTAAAATCTCCCGGAAGCATCACAAGGACCCACCAACAATTCTCCGTTTCTGATCCAAACCATCAGTTATCATCTCTGCACCTGGGACAGTCGATGTCATATACTTGGATACCATTTTGCTTCTTGCTCTAGCGAATCTCGGTACTTTAAACCATTTCGAACTATGAGTTTTACAAGAGCAGCCTTCTGACTTCTCTGTTTCACGGGAAGTGGATCTACCCTATAATCGCCTTTCTACAAAGGCGGAATTTCGGGAGGCTTTGCGCTTCTGTAAGGATAGTTCGCAGGGCCCGACGGTATCTCTTTTCATATGATAAGTTATTTCCATCCGACTACTTTAGCTTTTCTACTGAGTTTGTATAACTATTCCCATTCCAAAATCCGGTAAGAACCCTATTTCTGCAAATACCCAAAGGCCCATTACGTTGACTTGTCACTCCTGTAAGCTAATGGAGAGAATGGTAGCGTCCCGATTTCTCCCAACATTGGAGTACCTCTATGCATTTTCCAAACTTCAATTTGGATTTCGCAAGCACCGCTCCACTCAGGAACCTCTCGCGGTTAGATCATGATATTCAAGATTCTTTTTAATCAAACAAGTTGACTAGCAGTATTTTTTGACCTCAAGAAATCCTATGACTCCTCATGGAGGCTGGGAGTGTTTCAAAGCCTACACGCCTTGGGTTTGATATTTGAGATATTTTCGGGTTCGCTGTGGCACCACCTTGTCTCGAATCTATATCATGGATGAAGGGGGTTCCGCAGGGTAGTGTGCTTAGTATTTTGCTTTTCACAATTGGATTTAACAGCATGGTCGCCACTATACTTGGCTCCATTCGGTGCTCTTTATATGTGGATAGCCTCACCTTGTATGTTTTAGGAACCAATATTTCCCGTATGGTACGTTGACTCCAGATGTCCATTAATACTGTGACATCATGGTGCGATTCAAGGGGCTTTCGATTTTCCGCAGCGAAGATGAAAGTCATGCTTTTTAGGGAGAAATGCAGGCGGAGGGAAGTGTCCCTCACACTCACCCCATATGATTCTCCCATTGGTCTGTAGTCACAGGTGAAACTTCTTGGTATTATTTTTGATGACCATCTCACAGATCTCCCCAACATCCGCAGTCTAAAAACAGACTGCCATCGTCGCCTGGACATTTTACGTCACCTTACATCTGTATCTTGGGGTTCAGATAGAAAGATTGTGCTATGGCTTTTCATTGCTCTCGTAAGATTCAGATTGGGCTACAGTTGTACCATATATGGGCAAACCTCCCAGTTGTACGTACGCTTTCTCGACCACATCCAAAATGAAGGTCTACGAATAGATACGGAGCATTTCGATCGACATCAAAGGAGAGCTTGGAGGTGAAGGCTTTAATCATGCCTCTGTCATTATGGAAAGAACAGCTTATGTGTGTCCTGTATCTCCGCATCCTGATCCCAACCCTCTCAGCTTTGATTCCTCTCATCAGGAAAGCTTCCCATGCTCCAATCTACTGGACATTCGCTGGGGTAGTGGCCCCCGTATTCAGCTTTCTTGACTTGCTTCTTCGGGCCGTTTTGCAATTTACTTATGTTAACTTTCACACATGGCTTTACCCTCCTCTTGTGATATACATGGGGCCATCTTCACTGAATAAGTCTGTAGTAAAACCGGCAATTATGTGTGCCTCCTTCGCTTCCCGCAGAGCCTGTCACTCATTCCATTCCGATTTACACTGATGGCTCTAAAAATGAGAGAGGTGCGTGAGCTTCAACCGTTTTCCCGAACCTCACTGTCAGTCACACACTCCAGCCCAGATCATCTATATTTACGGCTAAGTTGGTAGCATTGATCATGGCGTTGGATGGAATTCTTGACAAGGATGGTGAAACATACCATCTTCTTTGACTCCAAGAGCTAACTTCTCGCTTTAAAAATTTTTCGACAATGAACTCCTCTGGTTTCTGCGATCCAGGGCTTTCTTTGTGTTTTACACACGCGGAAAAAAAGACAACTCTCTGCTGGGTCTCCTCCCACGTGGGCATCGCAGAATAAGAACAAGCTTATAAAGCTGCTACCTTCACTACCACTTACAACATGTGAAGAAGACGCTACCTTCCTCTTGAAACTAGAGACGAGGTTTATTCCTGCTTCTGATTTTGCTTCCTGTCTTCGACAGAGTTTTCAAACATGCTGGCAGGAATTTTGGACTGAAGACAGTCGAAGTGTCAAGCTACGTTCTATCAAACCTTTTCCCAAGACTTAGTCTACTTCATGTAGAAGTCGACACGAAGAGGTTGTCTTGTCTCGTTTCAAACATGGACACACGAATCTGATCTACAGGTACCTTATGGCTAGGGATAGCTCACCGTTCTTTCCTTTTTGACATCTCTATACCCTCTTTCAGTCCACCATATTTTTATAAAATGTACAGTCATCACAGACCTCAGACAGAAATTCTTTCCTGTTATATATATATATATATATATATATATATATATATATATATATATATATATATATATATATATATATATATATATATATATATATATATATATATATATATATATATATATATATATATATATATATATATATATATATATATATATATATATATATATATATATATATATATATATATATATATATATATATATATATATATATATATATATATATATGCGAGATATTAAAGGATATTAAAGATACTGAGAAGAAAACTTTATTAAAAATTAAATCAAGTAAATTAAAAAGAGAAAAAATATATGTTTTTATTTTATTTATTTTTTTTTTTTTTTTTTTTTTTTTTTTTTTTTTTTTTTTTTTATTTTTTTTATTATTTCTATAATTATAAATTATTATATTATATAATATATATATATATATATATATATATATATATATATATATATATATATATATATATATATATATATATATATATATATATATATATATATATATATATATATATATATATATATATATATATATATATATATATATATATATATATATATATATATATATATATATATATATATATATATATATATATATATACACTAGAGCTGTTATTTTTATTTAATACGACGTGCAAGCATT
>SEYY01005962.1:110000-112500 GCA_009176605.1 Armadillidium nasatum | reverse complement strand
ATATATATATATATATATATATATATATATATATATATATATATTATAAGATTAATCAATTAATAAATGAAAAAAAAATGGTAAATACTTAAAACTTATTCTTAAAATACTTAATACTTAATACTTAAAAAGATTCTTTTGCTGCGATTTAGAATTTATTATTATTATTATTATTATTATTATTATTATTATTATTATTATTATTATTTTTATTATTATTATTATTATTCTAAGAAAAGAAGTTATTAACAGACCTGTGTGCAGTGATGAGGTGTTGGTTGCTTCAGGTATACGTATTTCGCATCCTGTGAATAATCGGGTCCTAATATCTGAGAAGACGTTTCGTGGTAGCTCTGTGACTCCTGATAAGAGTATTCTTTTCTCATGCTGATCCTGCTACTAATTGAATTTCTGTCATGAGGAGAGGTCCTTCTAACAGATCCTGCTTTACTTCTCATTGAAGCAGGTACGGAAACATTACTTCTAACCTCGTCCGGTGAACTATGCTTAGAGAGGCTTCTCGGAGTATAAGATCTTTGAACGTAGAAAGGCGAGACATTGTGATGTTGCGCGTGAATAGCATTTGCACTTCGACTTAGACTTTTATAAGAATCATAATGAGTATTTACATAAGGTTCATCATCTTCGAATCTATCAAAATGGCGACTATATCTATTTTGATATGGTCGTCTGCTACGAAATTCTATGTCAAAAGGACTGGGATCGTATCGATTAGAATATTCATTTACATCATGGTAAGATGCTCGCATTCTCGCGTAGCGTCTATCCAATGAATGAAATTGGGATCGGGGGTGTAAAGAGGTCAAATCATCCGTTGAATACCTATCCCTTTCGTGGTGTGAATGACGCATATAAGGATCAAAAGGGGACACGTCATATAAATTTAGAGTCGACGTCGATCTCGAATGATCATAAATGGTTGCAGATGAATGAGTAGGAATATGATTAAAGAGTCCTTTCGTTGATCTTGTATTGGGTTCGAGATAGGAGGCCGGCCTTTGCCTTGCATGCGATTGAAGAGAAGATCTTTGCCATGTTGAATGAACTGGTGAAAGAGGCCGAGACCTCGCCGGCAAAGATGATCTCTGCCACGCATGAGAACTCATTGGATGAGACGTTGTTGGTATTGGCGGAAGAGACCGTTGATGGGGTATATAATGCATTATTTCTTAACGTAAAGAAACAATAATTTTACGAGTATTATAATGGAAGATAAAAAATTAAAATTTTCCTATCTAAATTATATTATTTATTATAATTATTAAATGTTTTCTGCATTGGAAGATAATTTTGTGCATGGAAGCTCACACTCAAGGCTACGTTTCAACTAATTCTACAAGTATTATAATCTATTTTAAATCTTATTAGCTAATTTTCTAGTACTTAATTATAATCCAAGTGGTTTTCAACTATCGCTACATAATCAGACCACATAAATAACAAGTTATGAACCTTCATAACCCTTGAAATCTTTCCTTTTTTTTTCCTTTCTTTTTTTTTCCTCTCAAAATGTAAAACCTTCAAATCACTTGAAAAATTACTTGAAATTTATTATCTGAAATTTGGAAGCTTGAAAGAAGGCTCTTGAATTTGGAAGACTTTCTTGAATTTTTTTCTCTTCTTTCTTCATTTCTTCTTTGGATTTGATCTAAAAAAGAAAATAAAATAAATAAAATAAAAGTAATATAAAAGAAAATAGGAAAGACAATAGAAAATAAAAGACAATAGGCATGAAAATAAATAAATAAATTAAAATTTTGTCAAATTTAAAAAATTTACAGGAGAAATATTTTGATTAATTCAAACTGAATTATTAAATAATACATTAATTTAAGTTTCCATCTCTCTAGTATTTATTTATGCTTCTTCCTGAACTTGAACCCCACATTAAACCACGTTCAAACCTGCACACTCTATATATATATATATATATATATATATATATATATATATATATATATATATATACTATATATATATATACTATATTATATATATATATACATTATATAATATATATATATATATATATATATATATATATATATATATATATATATATATATATATATATATATATATATATATATATATATATATATATATATATATATATATATATATATATATATATATATATATATATATATATATATATATTATATATATACATTATATATATATATATATATATATATATATATATATATATATATATATATATATATATATATATATATATATATATATATATATATATATATATATATATATATATATATATATATATATATATATATATATATATATATATATATATATATTAGTTGGGTAAAGGCCGGAGGCTTACCAATTTCCACTAGTTTTAAATTTCATAGAATGGCTAAATTAAAGGTCGATATTTCCAGATACAAGACGTTTGATGATTCGCACAAGTCAAAAGAAGTATATATATATATATCATATATATATATATATA
>SEYY01005962.1:97500-100000 GCA_009176605.1 Armadillidium nasatum | reverse complement strand
TAATAATAAATAATATATAATAAAATAAAAAAAAAAAAAAAAAAAAAAAAAAAAAAAAAAAAAAAAAAAAAAAAAAAAAAAAAAAAAAAAAAAAAAAAAAAAAAATAAATAAAAATATAAAATTACTAAAAATAAAAAAATAAAAAAAAAAAAAAAAAAAAAAAAAAAAAAAAAAAAAAAAAAAAAAAAAAAAAAAATAATAATAATATTATATATATATAATAATAATAATAATAATAATATTATAATAATCACTAAAATTTAGTGCCTGTTTAATCTATATCGAAATGTGATTAATAACGATAAATATATCTTGATAAATTTTGTTACAATTTACTGAAATAAACAATTTTTATTTATTTGTTTTTTTATCTTCATTACTTGCATAATTTTGTTTCTGCAAATACGTTTAAATTTAAATAGAGATTAATAAATGGCCTGTACATCATTTATTTTTCATTATCAAATAATATTGCAATGTTCAACCATTTAAACTGTATTATTATTATCGACTTATGTTCTGCAAACTTGATTCCGTATGTCTATTTTGTTTCTTTTACATAGCTGCTTTCTACATTCTAATCATTTACTTTACTTTTTTTGATCATTTGCACTATATATTATACTATAACACATGACTTGATATATAGTGGTTACAATTGATCTGCGCCTGCTAATTATGATTGCACTATTTGATATTATTGGACATTCCTTGTGTCGAACTCTTGTGTGTTGAATATTTTATTAGGTCATACACTAACCTTATTGCACCAATTACAGCCAGAAAGCTATGATAATATAAAACTTTATCTATTATATCTTATATTATTTATGTTAAATTTATATTATAAATATAATCTATACTTATAATTTATGATATATTAATATACTCTTATTTATGTAAATAATATTATATTATTGATGGTATTTAATTTTATTAATATCCTAAGTTACTTAATATAAATAACTTATATAGATATATTATATATAGTACCTTATACTATTACCTTGGTATAAATTTTTTATAAAATTTAATTACAATTCAATTTCATATTATTTTAATTAATATTTATTAATTAATTATAATATATATTATACATTATATTAATTAATTTATATATATTATATAATAATTATAAATTATATTATATTTATTTATTATTATATATAATATTCATATATATAATTTATATATAAGTTTGATCTTGTAATTTGTTATTTGTTATGTATGTTTAGTGTTTGTGTGGATAGTTATTTAAATGGTGCATTAATAAAAGTCATGATTTTATAATTATTATTTCGAATTTAAATCGATGTTATTATCAACTTTCCGTCATCATTAATCCGGCTGTCTTCAACTAAGAATAATAATATAATACTTTATTGAAAAGGCTGATTTATTTTTATTGATGTCTGTTGCATATTGATCATAGGCTTATATTGTCTTAAATGTCTGTTAATAAAATAATTTTTGCATTAATTATTTTAATCTAACTCTAGTCTGTGTGCCAGGTAGTATAATTCATAATATTATGTCACTTATAGTACTGAATAATACCTTATATATATAACTCCGACTGTTAATTCTCTCTGTTATATCTCTCTTATTTAAAGAGTTTGTTACTTCAAATTCTGTGAATAGCTTACTTTATATATTTTTCTCGCTCTAAATATTTAGAGAAATATTGAGAATAATTATAGTATCCTAATTATCCTTTACTATTCATCATTCATATAGAATTATGCACACTGATATTTAGAAATATATGGTGCATTCTGAATTTGTTGCAAGTGTATTATTATTATTTTAGTTATATTTTTTTATTTAATTTTTATCGTAATAGTAATATAATTTTATTATAATATATATTATTTTATATAATTATATATTATATTTTATATATTTAATTTATATTATATTGTTTAATATTTTTATTATTATTAATATTGTAATTATAAAAAAAAAAAAAAAAAAAAAAAAAAAAAAAAAAAAAAAATTAATATTAATATTATTTATATTATAATTTATATATTAACATTTTTATTTATATATAATATTATTTATCTTATTTACATTAATATTATATATAATTATATAATTTTAATTTATATAATAATTACAAGTTATTATGTATATAAGTAATTATTAATCAGTATAGTAGGTGGGTGGTGAGTAAGGTTATATATATATATATTATGTATAGGTATATGAATGGTAGATATGATGATTAATGTATATAGTAATAATGGGTATATAGATATAAGATTATAATATAAATGAGAGAAAGACATTCTATATTTTAATGGTGAACGTTGAGGAATAAATTTTTTTGCTTCTTTGCGCTGTGGTTCCATTCTCACCTAAGCAAGTAAGTTCCAGACCTTCTTAAATCTTCCAGCGTTTCGTTGTTGAGAAGACTTAGCTAATACTGCTACAGTAAATATTCGTGGTGTCTTGCATAACGTTCTTACATAACTGCAAATTCACTTTGACCTGATC
>SEYY01005962.1:82500-87500 GCA_009176605.1 Armadillidium nasatum | reverse complement strand
AATCTTATCTCTGATCGCCAGTATGGCTTTCGTAAAAACGTTCTACTGGTGATCTTCTTTCCCTACTTTCTGACTCTTGGCCCTCCGCTCACCGGGGTTTCGGTGAGTCTTTTGCTTTGGCGCTAGACATATCGAAAACCTTCGATAGAGTCTGGCACGAAGCTTTGATTTCCAAACTTCCCTCTTTCGGAATCTATCCTTCTCTCTAATTTCCTTTCCAGTCGTTCTATAGCAGTTATATGTAGACGGCCACCGTTCATCTTTAAATCTATAAATAGTGGTGTTCCTCAAGGATCTGTCCTATCCCCAACTTTTTCTAATTTTAATCAATGATCTTCTCTCTATTACTTCATCTCCTATCCACTCCTATGCCGATGACTCCACCCTTCATTATTCCTTTCAATTTGAAAGACGTCCCTCCCAACAGCAGTTGATTGATTCAAGAAGGATAGCCTTGGAGCAACTGACCTCTGATCTTTCTCGTATTTCAAATTGGGGCAGAGAAAACATGGTCGTTTTCAATGCCTCAAAAACTCAATTCCTCCATCTTTCTACTCGACACAATCTTCCACACAACTATGACATCTTCTTCGAAAACACTCAACTCAAACCTTCATCTGTTCTCAATATTCTCGGTGTTTCCTTTTCTCGTGATCTTTCTTGGAAACATCACATTACTTCTTTCTCTGAACAAGCTTCTAAAGAGGTTGGGTGTTCTGAGGCGCCTTCGTAGTTTTTTTTTTTACGCCACCCCAGTTGCTTGCTCAGTATAGGGGTGTTGTTAGCCCCTGTATGGAGTACGCCTCTCATATCTGGGGTGGTTCCACACATACAGCTCTTCTTGAAAAGGTGGAGTTTAGGGTTTTTAGTCTTATTAACTCTCCCGCTCTTACTAACTCTCTCCAATCTCTTTCTTCCCGTCGAATTGTTGCGTCACTCTCTCTGTACTATCGCTATTGCAACGGACATTGCTCTTCTGAACTCTCACGTCGCACACCTCCTCCACTGAGAAGGGCTCGTGCGACTCGACTTTCTACACAGTCTCATCCTTTCTCTGTCCAACTCTCCGACCCCAGACTTAACCGCTATGTTCACTCTTACATGTACTCTACTGGTAAAGTCTGGAACACACTCCCTTTACCTGTTTTCCCAACTTCTTTGACTTGCACATTTTTAAACGCTGGGTATCGTGTCACGTCTGACATTAGCGACCTGATTTCGAATGTTCCCCAACTCTGGTAGATATTGGTAGGCCTCTGGCCTTTGCCCACCAGACTGGAGGTATATATATATATATATATATATATATATATATATATATATATATATATATATATATATATATATATATATATATATATATATATATATATATATATATATATATATATATATATATATATATATATATCAGTGATGGGCTAATACGGCAAATTCCCATACGAATCCGAATTGAATCCGAATCCAGCTGATTTTTAATTTCTTGAATTTGAATCTGAAGAATCCAGAACCTCCGAATCAGAATCCAAATTCATTAAAAAAAATAACCGAATCTGAATTTGGATTCGCCAATCACTATATATATATATATATATATATATATATATATATATATATATATATATATATATATATATATATATATATATATATATATATATATATATATATATATATATATATATATATATATATATATATATATATATATATATATATATATATATTATATATATATATATATATATATATGGGTTCAACTCCAAGACGATCAGGGATACGAGTAGGGAGCTTCACCAACTGCTCAAGGTCGTTTTGGATAGCGAAATTTAAGGCACGTTCACCAGAACTAGAAGAAATGGGGAAGGGGTGGATGAGGGGATATATTTGGAAACTGCCCCCCGGGGCTTTTCCGAGACTACCAAAGTTGGCTCCATATATATATATATATATATATATATATATATATATATATATATATATATATATATATATATATATATATATATATATATATATATATATATATATATATATATATATATATATATGTTACCGTTAAAGTATATAATGCAGTTATTTCATAGAATACCTAGTTATTCCATGAAATAACTGATCGTGGCCGTTAAAGTGTGTAATATGTTAATAATTTGACACTTTAACTAGTTATTCTATGAAATAACTAGGTATTCTATAAATTTAACTAATGACAGATAGTTAAAATGTAAAATAAACAATATATCTAAAATGAAATAACTAGGTATTCTATAAATAAACTAATGATAGACAATTAAAATGAAAAAGAAGCAATTTATATAATTTATGCAGCGTATAAATGGTATTTATGGAAACGTACCATAAAATCATTTGTTACAACAAGGATTACTAAAATGACACTTGGAATTACAAAGAACATGATGTTATGATTCTTTATAATATGTTCTCAATGTTATGATTCTTTATAATATTGTTAAACGAAACGTAAATGTACCTTATACTAAAAAGCGAAATATAAGATATAGATTATTTTACAATTTAACGGGCTGCAGATCGTTATTCTATGAAATAACTAGTTAAACCATGAAATACAAGAGAGTTTTACACTTTAACGGACACGATCAGTTATTTCATGGAATAACTAGGTATTCTATGAAATAACGGATTTCATACTTTAACGGTAACATATATATATATATATATATATATATATATATATATATATATATATATATATATATATATATATATATATATATATATATATATATAATATATATATATATATCATTCAAGTTCAATAGTATACATTATATTTATATATATATATAAAATTAATATACTATTGAACTATATATATATATATATATATATATATATATATATATATATATATATATATATATATATATATATATATATATATATACTATATAATATATAATATATAATATAATATAATATATATATATATATATATATGGAGCCAACTTTGGTAGTCTCGGAAAAGCCCCGGGGGGCAGTTTCCAAATATATCCCCTCATCCACCACCTTCCCCATTTCTTCTAGTTCTGGTGAACGTGCCTTAAATTTCGCTATCCAAAACGACCTTGAGCAGTTGGTGAAGCTCCCTACTCGTATCCCTGATCGTCTTGGAGTTGAACCCAACATTCTAGACGTTTTCCTAACTTCTAATCCTTCTCCTTATACTGTTAAACTCTTTCCTCCTCTGGGTTCCTCCGATCACCTTCTTATTTCTGTATCCTCTTCTCTCTCTTCAAGTCTTCCTCAAAAAAGACCCCCTTCTATTGAAATAAGACGTTTCTGGCATTTCGGTGCCACTAAATAGTCTGATTTGCGGTTATACTTTTCTGATTTTCCATAGAATGATTATTATTTCCGTGGGATGGTTCCCTCTGTGTGTGCAGAGCACATCACCGAAGTGATTCTATCTGGCATCGAGGCGTACATTCCATATTCTTTCCCTTCTATTTTGGTTAAACTCTCCTTCTTCTCGCGCAATCTGCCACAGGGATTTTGCCTTCAGGGATTACCATCGTCTTCAAACTCCAGAAACTCACGCAACTTATATTTCATCCCGGAATCGTGCAAAATATATCCTTCTTTACATTAAAAAATTTTTCTATGTAAAAAATGCAATAATCTCTCTGGTTCCTTTTCTTCACGTTCCTTCCGGCATTTTGCAAAAAATGTTAACTCTAACTTTGCTTATTCCTCTTTTCCTCCTTTAGTATCTTCCGACGGCACAACTGCTGTTTTATTTTCTCCTAAAGGCTAGTGTGACACGTCTTTCTACAGTCTTTTTCAGTTTTTTGTCAAGGAAATTTCGAGAGGAAGTGAGAAAGGTGGAATAAAGATAAGAACTTTAACTTTTCTGTCAGGATACCTTGAAAATGTAAAAAAAATTTCAATTATATATATATATATATATATTTATATATATATATATATATATATATATATATATATATATATATATATATATATATATATATATATATATATATATATATATATATATATAATCTGACGAACAAATGTTCATCGCAGTATACATCAACTTCGGTGCGGTGCGCACCAGAGGCCGCACACGCACCGCACCGCACCGCACCTCTAATTTTCGCTTGCGCACCGCACCGCACCGCACTTTATTTTTTTTCTTTCGCACCGCACCGCTCCGCACCGGGTTGCTGAAAATGTGCTGCGCACCGCACCGCACCGCACCAAAATGACCGCACCACGCACCGCACCGCACCGCACCCGGTGCGTCGGCCAACCCTAATATATATATATATATATATATATATATATATATATATAATATATATATATATATATATATATATATATATATATATATATATATATATATATATATATATATATATATATATATAATATATATATATATATATATATATATATATATATATATATATATATATATATATATATATATATATATATATATATATATATATATATATATATATATATATATATATATATATATATATATATATATATATATATATATATATATATATATATATATATATATATATATATATATATATATATATATATATATATATATATATATATATATGTAGTCGCTCTGAACCTTCTGATTATTGCCCAATTGCTCTCACCTGTATTCTGCCTAAATTCTTCGAAATTATTCTAAAACATCATTTCTATTTTTATATAGAGTTTCATTCCCTCTTGTAATTCATCAGTCAGGCTTTCGACGCTCGAGATTTTGTACTGACATAATTTCTTATTTTACTGATTTATTTATGGTCTTCTGCCTTTAGAGACTATATAGGAAGTCTTGTGAGAAGGCAGTTGATATATCCAAGGCTTTTGATTAGTACATGCGTCACCGAAAGGATAGATTCGTTCCTTTGGATTTTCCTCTTCTCTTTACTCAGTTTAGCTTCTTAAATGTTTTCTATTAGCATTTGGTAAATAGAGAGAGA
>SEYY01005962.1:70000-75000 GCA_009176605.1 Armadillidium nasatum | reverse complement strand
TGCTATTGCACTTTATGTCTATTTCTTTCTCTCCTTCTTTCTTTATTTATCTGTCTTTGTCTCTCTCTCTTCTCTGCTCTTCCTTCCAAGAATTGTTTTTATAGTTTCTTGATGCTTATTATTTTTGAGCAGTTTATATTTCTTTTATGTCTTATACATTTCGAGCAAAGTTTAAGACCGGGAGGAAGGAAATTTCTTGGTTGCGTTCCTTTTTGAAGTTCATTTTGAAGGAAATGACGTAAAAAGACATAAAAGGAGAGAAAGGGATTGGAACCATTTCTCTTTAAAGAGAGGAGGTTGTTGATCTACGTTTTATTATTTTTCAGTCGGACGTTAAAATGGAAGTCAACAAGACGGTAAACCAAACGGTAACTGAATTTCAACTAGGTACTAACATGATATTAACCGATAATTAATTTAAAAATTATTAATTGAATTAATTTTTAAATCAAATAAATTAATATCTCTAGATTATATATATATATATATATATATATATATATATATATATATATATATATATATATATATATATATATATATATATATATATATATATATATATATATATATATAATTTTAAAGGATGTTGCACTATAGTCTATAAGAAATAAAAATAATGCCGCATTTTTAGTTACCATGGCAACCTAAACCTTTACAAACCAGAAGCAATACGAATTTAATTAGAATTTTTTTTAGAGTTTCTCAAAGAAAGAATTCGAAGATTATGTTTCTGAATTTCCCGGAATAAGTCGTACAATATACTCAGTACCCGGATCTTGTTATATGAAGAATCCGTATATACGATTAAAAATATACGACTGTATTATATATATATATATATAATATATAATATATATATATATATATATATATATATATATATATATATATATATATATATATATATATATATATATATATATATATATATATATATATATATATATATATATATATATATATATATATATATATATATATATATATATATATATATATATATATATATATATATATATATATATATATATATAATATATATATATATATATATTAAAATGTACTTAAATAATTAATTACCCGTTTAATTGTTTAATTACTGACCTTCTGAATTTTGCATAATAAATATTATAATTTCGTGCTTTTTATTTTCAAAAACTTCTTTTCATATTAATAAAGTTTTATTATTATTATTATTATTATTATTATTATTATTATTATTATTATTATTATTATTATTATTATTATTATTATTATTATTAGCCAAATGTCTTCATCAACGAATTTCAGACGCCAGCTTGAAAAAAAAAAAAACTTGAAGAAAGTACTAATAATTAGTGGTGAAAAACAAATGCTACACTCCAGCTTAGCAACTTCCTCAGCCAAACCATATTGAAACCTTTATAGCACATTAAGGTGGGCTCTTTTCCTTTAAGGATATCTCGGATTCTGAAGTAAAATCGGTAATTGCAGGTCTAAAACATATAACATGTAACATGTATTCGCACCATTCCTAATAGTATCTTCAAATTCATTGCCGATATAATTTCTATCCCATTAAAAGACCTATTTAATATTTCTCTTCTCACCGGTATATTCTCACATGTATTTAATCTCAGAAAGGAAAGTTCAGAACGGATAGAGTTAGAAACGAAAGAATCAGAGAATATGTAGTGATAAGATTAACAAAATAGATACAGAAAGGTTGAAATGGTCGGGACGTGGAAAGAATTCAAGAGGTAAAATTGGCAAGAAAAGATGAGAGTGGAGGCCTGAGGGCACAAAATCAAAAGGAAGACCTAGGAAGAGGTGGAAGGATTTTTCAGTCGAAGACTCACTAAGAAGACATCAGATAACTCAGATGAGAGAATTAATGGGAGGCGTGTTTTGGAGGACAGAGAAAGATAGAAAGAGATGCTGGCCCAACTGACAGGCTAACGAGCCTATATACTTTGAGAGAGGATATAAATATTGATATTATTATTATTATTGTTATTATTATTATTATTATTATTATTATTATTATTATTATTATTATTATTATTATTATTATTATTATTATTATTATTATATTATTATTATTATTATTATTATTATTATTATTATTATTATTATTATTATATATTATTATTATTATTATTATTATTAATATTATTATTATTATCATTATAAATATTATATTATTATTATTATTATTATTATTATTATTATTATTATTAATAGCATTACTGCTTCTACTTTTCCTTTCCTTTTCCTTCTTCGTCATAACTTGCTTCCTTATATCTTTTCTACATCGTCTCAATTTTTAAAATAATTTCTTTTGGGAAATTGGTGAAACTCCAAGACACGCACATATTGTGTTTAACCATTAGGATAATCCCTAAGGAAAACATTGTAGTTATTACTTTGGGCTATTTATAAACGAGGAACTAAATAACAAATATTTTTTTACAGGTAATAAAAAGAAATAGACCTGTAATTTGATGCAACTTCCCATAAATATTATTATTATTTTTATTATTATTATTATTATTATTATTATTATTATTATTATTATTATTATTATTATTATTATTATTATTATTATTATTATTATTATTATTATTATTATTATTATTATTATTATTATTATTATTATTATTATTATTATTATTATTATTATTATTATTATTATTATTATTTTTATCATTATTATTATTATTATTATTATTATTTTTTATTATTGTTATTATTATTGTATTTAATAGTATAGGAGCTACTTTGTCATTGTAAAATTATAAATGTACACTCTCTAAATAAAAAATTTATGAATATTATGAAATGAAATTATTATTGTTATTATTATTATTATTATTATTTATCATCATAATTATTATTTTTATTAATATTATTCTATTTTCATTGTAATAATAATAATAATAATAATAATAATAATAATAATAATAATATATATATAATATTATATATTATTATTATTATTAATTATTATATATTATTATTATTATTATTATTATTATTATTATTATTATTATCATTATTCTTATTATGATATAAATAAATATTAAGAATTTTTGTTTTATTTTATCAAAAACAACTATTGTGAAACTTGTACAAGTTTGGTACAATACTTTTGTACTTACAATGAACAATACTGTTCTGAACTCCTCCGTCGCATACATCCTACACTGAGAAGGTCTCTTGCGACACGCCTTTCTACAGAGTATGTTCCTTTCTCTGCTCACCTCTCTGACTCCAGACATAACCGCTATGCTCAATCTTACATGTACTCTGCTGGTAAAGTCTGGAGCACATGCTCTTTATTTATTTTCCAAAGTCTTTTGACTTGCACGTCTTCAAACGCCGTGTATTGGGACATGTCGGCCTTTAACTACCACGACTCCTATAATTCCCCAAAATTTGTTGAAAATTTGTAGGACTCTTTCCTTTGCCACTCAGAGGGAATATATATATATATATATATATATATAATATATATATATATATATATATATATATATATATATATATATATATATATATATATATATATATATATATATATATATATATATATATATATATATATATAATATATATATATATATATATATATATATATATATATATATATATATATATATATATATATATATATATATATATATATATATATATATATGAGCAGCTCTGTAGCTCAAACGATCGAGCACTCGCCTTGCAAGCGAGAGGTCCATGGTTCGAAACCTGTTCGCAGTAGAGAATTTGGGCAGCTCTCTCTTTCGCTTAGCCCCGCCCACTTGCGCATAATAAGTACATCTGCAAAATGCTTACTGCAGGTGGGTTCAAAGTCGGCATCCGTGATAGACCTGTCCAGTCAGCGGATGTTTGCCGTCGGCCCTTGAAACCCTTGGTTCATCCTCGAATGAACCTACTGACAGGATTAATAAACCTTCCTGGGGCGGATTTTGATTTGATATATATATATATATATATATATATATATATATATATATATATATATATATATATATATATATATATATATATATATATATATATATATATATATATATATATATATATATATATATATATATATATATATATATATATATATCAGAGTTTTAAAAACTAGCTTTGAAAAGACGAATTTTTTTTTCCATTGGATATTCTTTTAAGAAGCAAATCCAGTTTCCTTTAGGAAGAAGAAAAAAAAATCAACCAAAGAAAAATGAAAATAAAAAAAAAATAAAAGTAAAAATAAAAGAAAAATTAAAGGCAAAAAAAAAAAAATAAAAAAATAAAAAATAAAAGTAAAAAATAAGAAGTAAAAATTTCTTCTTCTTTATAATAATGATTTTCTTATTTTCAGTTCCATAGATTTGTTTATTTTGAATTTTCAGGAAAGATTTTTTTTTTATTTTTATTTTAGTTGCTATTCAGAGATGATGTTTAAAACTGAGCTGTAAAAATATATACAGATATTGTGCTGAAACTGAAATCATCTTATATAATATATATATATATATATATATATAATATATATATATATATATATATATATATATATATATATATATATATATATATATATATATATAATATATATATATATATATATTATATATATATATATATATATATATATATATATATATATATATATATATATATATATATATATATATATATATATATATATATATATATATATATATATATATATATATATATATATATATATATATATATATATATATATATATATATATATATATATATATATATATATATAAACCTTTCCCTATTACTTAAAAAAAATTGCTTAGTAATACCTTTTTAAAACCACTATCCCAAATTACAATTTAGTCAACTACAATCATACCAATTAAAAAAAAAAGTTTTCGTAATAAAAGTTAAAAATAAAATTTTTCCCAATTTTCATTTGTTTTAATATCTCCTTTTCATGACTAGCATTAAAGCCAATGGGTCGCGTA
>SEYY01005962.1:52500-57500 GCA_009176605.1 Armadillidium nasatum | reverse complement strand
TGAAACTGTGAAGTGTGAAGGTAATACTGAATTACTGGTATATATATATATATATATATATATATATATATATATATATATATATATATATATATATATATATATATATATATATTTTCTTCTTCATATAGTCCTGTAATCTTTATCCTAGGGTTTCAACGGCGGTTACCGCTGGCAGGGCCAGGCCTATGGATATATATATATATATATATATATATATATATATATATATATATATATATATATATATATATATATATATATATATATATATATATATATATATATATATATATATATATATATATATATATATATATATATATATATATATATATATATATATATATATAATATATATATATATATATATATATATATAACCTTTTTCCAAATGGATGGAGGTTGGGGAAAGAGGTTGGTGGGGTGTTCAAGAGTTGGGTCCCCGTCCCACACCCTGGTAACATAGATTCTGGATATTATATTTAAAATTCCAAGAATCTATAGCAAAAACTCTTAAAAAATTAAACTATCCGCATCCGCATCCGCATTTGCGGATATCCGCAATTGAATATCCGCAACCGCATCCGCATCCGCGGATAGTAAAAAATTACTATCCGGTCCACCTATATATATATATATATATATATATATATATATATATATATATATATATAATATATATATATATAGGTATAGGTAGGATGCAGATTAGTAATGAGATGTCCAAGGTAGTTTACATTTTTCCTTTGTTAGTAAGTCTCTCCATGTCATGGGACTCTAGAGAGAGAGAGAGAGAGAGAGAGAGAGAGAGAGAGAGAGAGAGAGAGAGAGAGAGAGAGAGAGAGAGAGAGAGAGAGAGAGAGAGAGAGAGAGAGAGAGAGAGAGAAAGCATTTTTTAAAAAAAAGTACATTTTCCATGATGGAATAGCAACAAGGCCTTTCAGTACTGAGCATGGTTCCTGAACTGGATATCCTGGGTACTTTACCTTTTCCTCCATTTTGTCGGAACTGTCTCTGTGATTTATGAGGCACTGAAACTCTTGAGTAGATGCAATGACCTCCGTGGACAAGGAGAACACTATGCCAGAAAATATGTTGCACTATATATTCAAATCATAAATTTAAGATGTAATTTTATAATTTCATTTCAAAACTCTGAAACTTTCAACTTTGAGCAAATAGCAAAAATATCTTAGTTTTACATTGAGGCAGAGCAAAAGGTTAGAAAGAATATGTAACCTTCAAGGAGAAGCTGATAACGTAAGCTGGCTATTTATATTCTCGGCGCAGTATAAATATATTTACACTTAAGTTGTGTTTTGCAGTCAGAAGTCTCCAAATAACTTCAAGTCAGAGTAGTCGACAAATTTTTGAATAAAATAATTTAGCTCCAAAGTACTTATTATATTATATATAAATATATATATATATATATATATATATATATATATATATATATATATATATATATATATATATATATATATATATATATATATATATATATATATATATATATATATATATATATATATATATATATATATTCTTGTAGGAAGAAAATTTGTCCAGTGGAATTTTACATTGTTGTTTGAAAAGCCAATTTTTCCGAAAGGAATTCATTCGTTATTGGTCCTAGAATTTATGGTTTTAATTATTTTCTTTTTCCTTCTTTAGTAAAAAAAAATTTTTTTTTTTTTTTTTGACCTCATAAATATTTGGAGAATTCTAGAGATTACTTTTATGTAAAATAAGGCTAAAAAATAGTGAATATATAAAAATAAAAAATTAAAAAGTTTCTCTAGTTAAAGTATAATGACAATTTTTACAATTTCTTTTCATTCATGATTATGAATAGAATTTACTAGTGAATGAGAGGGTCAAGTAGAAGGGTGTAAAGGGTTTACATTTTAATAACAGATACACAAGATATTAGCATAGTTTTTAATTCTTTATTAATTTTAAGAAAAAACTTAAAACATATTGTAAAAAATTTTTAATTTAATACTAAAACCTTCTGTAGAGAATTTTAATTGTATTTTGAAACCTGTTTTAATTTTAATACCGTATTGAAACATTCTGCGTGAGACAGATTATTCAACAGCAATCTGTAAAATATTTTAATACATACCAAAACTCTACAGTATAATATTGTAATTTTATACTGAAGCATTCTGTACCAAATTTTAATACCATTTTAAAACATCCTGCAAGAATTATAAATACAATTCTTCAAACATCTGTATAAAATGTTAACACACAACTAACAGAATGTATATAAAATTTTCATTCAATTGTGAAAATATCCTGCCAAATTTTTATACCATTCTGCACAAAAATTTCAAAACGATTCTAAAACAATGTGTCTCAAATTCCAATTCAATTCTGAAACAATTTGTTCAAACAATTTTGAGCAATTGGACAATAAGAACAAGCAATTTTCATTATAATTAATGTTTATGTAGCGTTGAAATAAATGATTCGAGAACTTAAAGTACAAAATTAAAAGACACACGAAATAGAAAACAAAGTATTTGTATATCATATTATTATAATCTATATATATACTATATATATATATATATATATATATATATATATATATATATATATATATATATATATATATATATATATATATATATATATATTATATATATATATATATATATATATATATATATATATATATATATATATATATATATATATATATATATATATATATATATATATATATATATATATATATATATATATATATATATATATATATATATATATATATATATATATATATATATATATATATATATATATAATATATATATATATATATATATATATATATATATATATATATATATATATATATATATATATATATATTCCAAAATAGACCTTTCCTGTATATCGTGTTTGAAGTCTTTGATATTTCAATGTTTCATTATACAGAAAAGAATATTCTTTGTATCTAAAAGATATTTAGCAAGTTCTTTAAAAGATATATAACAAGATATTCATATTTTCAATATTAGAGGATAGAGATAAAGATGAAGATTATAAATCTTTTGTATTATTAGTATATCTTTTAAACTTAAACTTCTTCCTATTACGCATTCAAAGAAATATTCATATATATATATATATATATATATATATATATATATATATATATATATATATATATATATATATATATATATATATATATATATATATATATATATATATGATTTTGAGTTGCTTATTTTGTATAACATATTTTGGATGTGTGGAAGTTTATGTTAAGTAGATAGATAAAAGAAATGAGTTTTTTAGGCATTTAAAACAACCTTTTTTTTTATCTCCAATCGAGACATGTCAGAGGTCATTTGTTAAAATGTCATCTTCACACAACGGTTAACTGAAGTTGCGCGGTGAGGTCTTTCAAAGAAAAATGAGTAATGAGGTTGGAATGGTTAACGTACGAGTTGTGTGATGCGTGATAGAAGAAAAAGGAGAAAAAGATTTGGGGATAAGGCGATCAAGAATGAGGATTATAGAAGAACTCATAAAAATGTGCTCTATTTTACAGTTAAGTAGCATAAGAAATAATGGATTGTCAAATGAATTAGGAAATAAATAAACAGGTCAGATGACTTTAGAAGAGTGGGAAGGTTATCTGAACAACAAGTAGCAAATTCGGAAGCACAAGAAAAAACACCTTATTGCTAACATAATTACAACAACCGACATTGACTGAAAATTAGGGACGGAAACAGTAAAATGGAACAGAGTAGGATTTGCTGCAAAAATCCTTAAACCTGAGTTCCTATTAAGAATAAGAAGTAAGATCTAAATGAGGAAATAAGATGTTCAGTAAAATAGAGACTGATAATGTTGCAGAAAATAATAAAGGGACAAGACTATAATATATATAGTATATAATATATATATATATATATATATATATATATAATATATATATATATATATATATATATATATATATATATATATATATATATATATATATATATATATATATATATATATATATATATATATATATATATATATATATATATATATATATATATATATATATATATATATATATATATATATATATATATATATATATATATATATATATATATATATATATATATATATATATATATATATATATATATATATATATATATATATATATATATATATATATATATATATATATATATATATATATATATATATATATATATATATATATATATATATGATCAAGAAAATTGGCTATTTTATGACTTTTAAGAAAATTGTCGAGCACTAAAAGTTTAGAAATTGGCCAAAAGGATTTCGAACGACCTCAATTTTTCCTATTCGAAAATTTTTTTTTTTTTTTTTTTATTCATATATTTTTATATTTAAATTTTCCCAAAAAGAACCAAAGAAAATTTTTAAATGTTATTTTATTTTATTTTATTTTATTACAAAATAATATTTTATTATAAAAATATATATATATATATATATATATATATATATATATATATATATATATATATATATATATATATATATATATATAATATATATAATATATATATATATATATATATATATATATATATATATATATATATATATATATATATATATATATATATATATATATATATATATATATATATATATATATATATATATATATATATATATATATATATATATATATATATATATATATATATATATATATATATATATATATATATATATATATATATATATATATATATATATATATATATATATATATATATATATATATATATATATATATATATATATATATATATATATTAGTCTTTTCATGTATTTAATATGTGTTTTTAATGGTCTTGTAAATAAATTGAATAAACTTGAATAGTTTTAAATAATATTTCTGTTTATTTATATATATATATATATATATATATATATATATATATATATATATAATATATATA
>SEYY01005962.1:15000-20000 GCA_009176605.1 Armadillidium nasatum | reverse complement strand
ATATATATATATATATATATATATATAATATATATATATATATATATATATATATATATATATATATATATATATATATATATATATATATATATATATATATATATATATATATATATATATATATATATATATATATATATATATATATATATATATATACAAAGGACCAGTGAATGAAAACAATTTTTGGATTCAAGTATCCGAAAATCCTTTGTTTCCCAAAGGCCTTAAAATAGAATCAATAACTTTACCTCGTAGAAGCCCATAACCATTTTAATTTGGTTCTTCACCCTCAACGAGCAATCATTGCCACCATTTACCATAATGTATTCCAATAAATATAAGAAAATGAAAGATAAATCATAAAGGAACATTTATATTCCTCTGACGATTTAAAGAAAATGAGATTTCCTCTTCAGACCATAGAATCTTGCAGGAAGGGGAAAAAATATTAAAGAGGGTGTCCCTCTTTGTTGGTTCTCGACAGGAGAGTAGTTTTTCCCCTTTTGCCCTCGGCGTCATTTTATAGCATTGATTCTTTTGTCACATTATTTTGTACTCTAGACTCGATTTAGCCTGTTCGAGACGTCCGTACTTGATGACCTTTGTGTTCTTCTTGTTCTTGTTCCTTGTCCTGGTTGTTCTTGTTCTTCTTGTTCTTCTTGTTCGTCTTCTTCTTCTTGCTCGTCTTGTTGTTGTTGTTGTTGTTCTTCTTTTCTTCTTGCTCGTCTTGTTGTTGTTGTTGTTCTTCTTCTTCTTCTACTTATTCTTTTTCTCTTCTTCTTCTTCTTCTTCTTCTTCTTCTTCTTCTTCTTCTTCTTCTTCTTCTTCTTCTTCTTCTTCTTCTTCTTTTCTATACTTTTCCCTTATTCTCTTTCAATTGAAAGTGTCTTTCTTGATAGATATAAGGAGCTATTATTTCGAGAATAATGCGATAATAAACCTAAATAGCTGTGCTTAATATATATATATATATATATATATATATATATATATATATATATATATATATATATATATATATATATATATATATATAATATATATATATATATATATATATATATAATATATATATATATATATATATATATATATATATATATATATTATATATATATATATATATATATATATATATATATATATATATATATAGAGAGAGAGAGAGAGAGAGAGAGAGAGAGAGAGAGAAAGAAGTCAGGGTAGTCAGAAGTAAGCAACATGGGTATATCTGGCATGAAATAAGTTTGGATTTTCATTTTCCAATTCTCAATGGTTCGTCCCTTTCTCGCCTTACAATCACGGACGGCATCTCCTGCAACTTTGAACCTTACTCATAGAAGACTTACATATGTGTCTTCTATGTCCACTATTCAGAACCTCTCTTCCTACATATATATTCATTTCTAAAACCAATAGAAATGAATTCTGGAGTTTCCATAAATCCTGGGTGGTTTAATGAAGGCATTTTCTTATGCTTGTATTTTTTCTCCATAGGTTACATAATATATATATATATATATATATATATATATATATATATATATATATATATATATATATATATATATATATATATATATATATATATATATATATATATATATATATGTATATATATATATATATATATATATATATATATATTATATATGTGTGTATATATAATATATGTATGTGTGTGTGTGTGTGTGTGTGTGTGTGTGTGTGTGTGTGTGTCCAAAGCTTATCGTAGGCGGGTTTCAGTAAACAAAGTCCTAAAATGTGATAAAATCTTGAAAGTTAAAAAGTTTTGAATACTCAATTAATTTAAAAAAAATTTTATGAGCCGTTTTATTGATATATCTGTTAAAAAATAATATTTATACCCACTCACACATATATATATATATATTATATATATATATATATATATATATATATATATATATATATATATATATATATATATATATATATATATATATATATATATATATATATATATATATATATATATATATATATAATATATATTATATAATATTATATATATTCTTTCCTTTATTTTCCCATAGTCTAGGCTTACCTAAATAAAAATCTATCGACTGGTGGAAGCGTTTTTTTTTTTTTTTTTTTATATTTATTTTTTTTAAAATTTTATAAAAATAATAATTAAAAAAAAAAAAAAAAAAAATAAATTAACAAAGAAATAAAGTTCAAAAGGATTGGAAAATTAAGACTGTTTTAGAGGATTTTTATACATACATTATAAAATTGTTTATGCCATACCCTTATGAGTCCATTAAAGATAATTCCAATAAAATTTCAAGTATTTTGGTTCTTTATATAATAAAAGTACTTCCCTCACTAGCATTTCCATTTCTGGGGAGTGCTACATTCCAGGTAGTTACTGTTTAAGATTCGATTAAGAGTTCGAAGTATTTTGCTTTTAAGCACTTGCAGGTATTGCAGTACTGCTTTTAAGTCAACCCCTTCACCGTTAAACCAACTAACGGTTTCTTTATAATATAAGCAATCATTGATTCCTTTTACCAAGGTTTCCCAACCTATTTTTTCAAGTGGACCCCTTGAATCCTAACTTTACGTATGTGGACCCCCCCGAGTTCTAACTTTACGTAGTTGAACCCCTTGAGTCCTAACTTTAAGTATGTAAATCCCATGAGCCCTAACTTTACATACGTGAACCCCCATATACTCATATATCTGAGGCTTAGATCATATTATGGAACCCCGAGATAATATTTATCCTTGAGGAACCCCTCAAAGCTTCTGTGGTTCCCTAAGGGTCTATGTGAACCACAGTTTTGAAACGCTCTCTTAGACGAACAAATAATATTTTGAAGAAGAAGAAGAAGAAGAAGAAGAAGAAGAAGAAGAAGAAGAAGAAGAAGAAAAGAAGAAGAAGAAGAAGAAGAAGAAGAAGAAGAAGAAGAAGAAGAAGAAGAAGAAGAAGAAGAAGAAGAAGAAGAAGAAGAAGAAGAAGAAGAAGAAGAAGAAGAAGAAGAAGAAGAAGAAGAAGAAGTAGAGTCATGAATATACATTACTATCTTGGTTCAATTGTAATATTTATATTTAACATACATCATCAATGGACAGGATTTGACCCCAGAACGAAGCGTGAGTTACAGGATTTTTGAAATTAACCCATTAAAGCTAGAGGAACTTTATTATATAAAAATAATTAACATGAAATCATATTTTAAGTACGGGTATTATGTTGTTATTGAAAATAAATAAAAATAAGGCATTAGTTAATAAGGAATGCGATTAGCATCTCCGCTATAAAATTTATTTGCTCCTCGGAAACTCGAACACGCAGAAAAACTTGGTTCATAACTTGTAAAAAAAAAGATATAAAAAAAAATAATGAAAAAAAAAAAAACAATAAAAAAAAAAAAAAAAAAAAAAAAAATAATAATAATAATAATAATAATAATAATAATAATAATAATAATAATAATAATAATAATAATAATAATAATAATAATAATAATAATAATTCAAAAAGTTAAGGGAAAAATTTCTTTCACAATTAAATTGTTGAAGTCTTGATCTTAAAATCCACATACACACACACACACGCATATATATATATATATATATATATATATATATATATATATATATATATATATATATATATATATATATATATATATATATATATATATATATATATATATATATATATATATATATATATATATATATATATATATATATATATATATATATATATATATATATATATATATATATATATATATATATATATATATATATATATATATATATATATATATATATATATATATATATATATATATATGGTAAGAGGAGGGTCCATCTAAGTAATTTATGGCATTACTTTGCCCGTTTCCGACCTCAGAAACTCTAAAAGGTGCCATTTCTTGCACCTTTCTCTTTTCTATCGATTTATCCAAAATATCGATTATCGACAAAATCATAAATAAAACCTTCCTTTATAACCGTAATTAAATAAGGTAAAATTCTGTTAACCAAACAGAAACAGATTTTTTTTTTTTTTTTTCAGTGAATAATTTACAGTTTAGTGAAAACTAGGGGAGTGATCTTCAAAAATATCTCTCTCTCTATCTACATATCTATCTATCTATCTATTTACTTATATATCTATCTATCATGCTATATATCTATTAATCTATCTGTCTGTCTGTCTGTCTGTTTGTCTGTTCATCTATGTATCTATCTATGTATCTATCTATCTATCTATCTATCTATCTATCTATCTAACTTTTTATCAGTGTAGCGCTATATGTACGCGTGTTTGTGTATGTATGTAGAAAAGAAAATATATGCATGTATTTGTATGTGCGTTTATTGATAGCGGTCTCCTCACAATAAGAGACGACGAGAAATGAAAATAAGCTCATTTAATTAAAACAATAAAGACAAAATTATTCTTAGGAATAATTACTTTATAATCCTCTGAACATGAAACCTAATAAATAAAGAAGACTGAGAACGAGTAGAAGAAGAAGAAGAAGAAGAAGAAGAAGAAGAAGAAGAAGAAGAAGAAGAAGAAGAAGAAGAAGAAGAAGAAGAAGAAGAAGAAGAAGAAGAAGAAGAAGAAGAAGAAGAAGAAGAAGAAGAAGACAACGACAACAACAACAGCAACAACAACAACAACAACAACAACAACGACGACGACAAAACAACAAAAAGAAAAATAAGCAAGAATTTTAGTAAACTTTTAATTACTTGAATGAAACTCTTGAAAACCGCCCTTTAATTATTTTAAAGAAGATAATTTTTCAAGAGTGTCTTCAGTGCCATGTGGTGGCATCGTTCAGGGCCATAATCTTTATTATAAACTTTTATCATTTATTTGCAAATTAAGAGTTATTTAATGCTTAATAATAGAAGAAGAACCAAAGTTGTTTCCAGTTTTGCTTATCATAAATTTCTTTTATTACATTTATTTGATCTATATATATATATATATATATATA
>SEYY01005961.1:10000-15000 GCA_009176605.1 Armadillidium nasatum | reverse complement strand
AAGATTAGAAGAATTGAGATGTTTCTAAATCTTCATGTTAAAGATAAATTCGAAAACTTTAGAGAGAACGGAGTTCAAAGAAATATGACGGTAGTTGGAGGGTTGAGAGGGGTCCCCCTTCTTCGGCACAGGCTGAATGAGCACACGTTTCCAGCAAGAAGGGAAGGTTGAAGTAGAGAGGCAAAGACGAAATAGTTTACCGAGTCATGGTGCAAGCTCGGAAGCACAAGTTTTGAGAACCACAGGAGGAATACCATCGGGACCGTACGCCTTCTTAGTATTAAGCTCAGAGAGAGCAGAAATGACATCTTTAGAAGAAATTCTAATTAAAATCATAATTGAGTTAGAGGGGGTTGAAGGAGGAGGAATAGCTCCGGAATCGTCTAAGGTTGAATTAGAAGCAAAAGTTTAAGCAAAAAGTTCATCTTTAGAAGAAGGTAAAACAGCAGTTGTGCCGTCGGAAGATATTAAAGGAGGAAAAGAGGACAAAGCAAAGTTAGAGTTGATATTTTTTGCAAAATGCCAGAAAGAACGTGAAGAAGAGGAACGAGAAATATTTTTGCTTTTTCTACAGAGAAATGAGATTTTAGTGTACGAAGGGTAGATTTTGCATGATTCCGGTATGAAATATAAGTAGCGTGAGTTTCTGGAGTTTGAAGACGACGGTAATCCCTGAAAGCAGCATGCCTGCGGCGGATAGCGCAAGAACAAGTAGAGTTAAACCAAGGTTTATTAGGTTTAGTAGAAAGGAAAGAATATGGAATGTATGCCTCCAGGCCTGAGAGAATCACCTCGGTAATGCGTTCTGCACACTCCGAGGGACCTCTCCCACTTAAGCAATAATCATTTCATGGGAAATCGAAGAAGTACGACCGCAGGTTCGACCAGCTTGCGGAACCGAAGTGCCACAAACGTTTCCTTTCAATAGAAGGGGGTCTTTCCTGCGGAAGACTTGAAGGGATAGAAGAAGATACAGAGATAAGAAGGTGATTCGAGGAACCCAGAGGAGGAAAGAGCTTAACAGTATAAGGAGAAGGATTAGAAGTTAGGAAAAGGTCTAGAATGTTGGGTTCATCTCCAAGACGATCAGGGATACGAGTTGCAGCTGCATCAACTGCTCAAGGTCGTTTTGGATAGCGAAATGGAAGGCACGTTCACCAGCTGTATCATGAGAACTAGATGAAAGCCATTGGCGGTGGTTTACATTGAAATCCTAATATGATGATTTCAGAGAAAGGAGAAGAAGAGAGAATGTGCTCTATTTTGGGGTTTAAATAGTCGAAGAATTTAGGAGAGTCAGTAGAATTAGGAGATAAATAAACAGAACAAATGAATTTAGTCGTAGAATGGCAAGAGAGCCTAAGCCATAAGGTGGAAAATTCCGAAGACTCTAAATTAGAGACACGAGAACAAACGACATCGTTGCGCACGTATGCACAACAACTGCCTTTGGCTGAAAATTGAGGATAGAGATAGTAGGAGGAAACAGAATAGGGTTTGATGATGTTTTTCTAATTTAAAAGGGTTTTGATGAACGTGTATCACTGATTGTACGAATTCCCCAACGGATCTGTGAAGACAGTTTTAAAATCAAAGTGAGCATGTGCAAATGGTCCAGAAAGATTTTCATTTTCTACTGCGTATCAACATAACAGGTATTCGAAAGCTTCCTGAATATATTAACCTAACCACATTTAAGAATGAATGAAAAATATTGGAGATTTGAAAAGGTACTTTGGATTAAATAACTTTCCGAGAAAATTAATTAAACAAATTAATGGTTGGAACAGTTCGTAAAGGCTAAAGGGTTTGGTGTGGAAGCTGGACTTTGTCATGAGCATAATGATGAAAGACGGAAAACTGAATACAATTCACACTTATTCAATGCTTGCAGGAGAAATGCATCAATCATTGAAAGACCCAGTACTACCTCGGAAAGGAAAACATATTTGCAAACACATGGTAAAGGTCACACCGAGATACTGATAAGGAAAGTTGGAGCCCCTAACTATGAGTGATTCCTAAAAGTTTGACCATAATGAAATTTGTGCCAGGAGGGACTCATTTCTAGTTCTTGAGTTTAAAGGATGTTCAAGAAAACATTCTTCTAGAAGGAGTACGGAGGAGTTCGAAGGAGCTAAAAGAAATCTTGTTGGATGTACTGATAAGAAATGAAAGTCTTATCGGATGAGAGGAAACTCTTTAAAATACTTGAGAGTGCTTAGAATACTTGGAAAGGAGCAGATCTCTGAAGTGTTTCTGGCTGCGAATTATCTATTCGGAGTCAAGATCTGGCTACATCATAGTTCGTGCTGCTCAGCTGTTTACATCTGTCCAAGAGGAAGAGAGAGGGAAAACTTAAAATATACCAATAAGCAAATGCTAGGTGACAAATATTTCAATTTCCTGAAATGTGACTGTAACTTCAATACATTTTGTAAAAATGTGAAAAATAAGCTCTCATCTGGTGATGATGAGACAGAGCTACATTATACTAAGAAGATGTGGAACATCCTGATTTATCAGTGGGTGAGAGCGGAGAAAACAACTTAATGAGCAGCTAAACAATTGAAGGTCTGTGGATTAACCTGATGATGCAGGAGAGAGAAAGGTCATCCTATGCTTAAATTTAGCCACGTACTTAGAGGAGTTGTGTGGCATCAGGTATGCATCGTTGTGGAATGTACATGTGTGTTTTTGACAATTTCAGTCATCAGCGGGAATCAAGAAAGAGTGATAATAGATCTAGATCACTTTGGGCTTATTTAGCGAAGATGGATTGTGAAAATCACGCTCAACGATGTGGAAGCAGCAGTAGTAGAAGTCAAAATTAGCAAACATATCGACAGGTAACGGTACCCCTAGTGATTGTGCAAGATCCTACATTTAAACTCTTGGGCATGAATTATCTATTAGAAACAGAGTCAGTGCATGACTTTGGTGAAGGAATCATTTCGCCTAAAAATGACTTGGATTATTTGAGTGAAAATTTTGTAACAAATGTTCAAGAATGAACTGTCTTAGTGCACAGCAAGAAAGATTATGGAAATTTGATATAGTATGAGGAAATAATCCGATTGCTGGAGAGATCGGACTCCATAAGATTATTGAAAGAAAAGATAAAAAACCCAAAAATGATTAAAAAAGGCGAAAATCTGATTATTACCGTTACCGTGAGGAATTATGGATGAATGAACTTAATCTAGTTAAGATCTGAGCGAAGTATTTTAATGCAGTGATCGGTTTCAGACATCTCGTTAGTGTATGTGTAACAGATCATCGTAACTTACCGCATATAGGCAGGGACAAGTTTTTTGATGTGCTTCTGAAGTATGTACGACATCCAAAGGTGTGTTCAATGGTTCAGGAGTTCTGTAGAATATGTCGAAAATGTCATCTTACAAAGATTGATCATCAGGTAGCGTTTGGATCAGTTTTGAGTTAAATAAATCGTTCAAGTGGTGGCTTGGTGGCATGGTGGCTTGGTGGCTTGGTGGCTTGGTGGCTTGGTGACTTGGTATCTTGGTGGCTTGGTGGTTTGGTGGCTTGGTGGCTTGGTGGCTTGGTGGCTTGGTGGCTTGGTTTTCTTGGTGGCTTTACATCATTGCAGTAAATGTGCCGAAGTGATGCTACTAAACACAAATCAGCAAAGATGCAATTGAACATCACATGATTCAGTCTTTTGTACGTGATCCATATAAAGTCATGATAGAGAACGGAGAAGAATTCAGTTGTAGCAAGTTTAAATAAACGCTTGAAAAATATGAAATCCATAATGTGTAAAGTCCGTATAATCTAGTCAGTTACAGAGTAATAGAGCGTGGGAATAGAAACTTTGCAGAACATCGTTAAGAATGATGCAGACTGGGATGTTTTTCCACTTAGGGCGATGCTTACTTAAAACAAAACGAAATACAATGAACTCAGCATGTCACTAGAGAAGTTGTGGCAAGTGGCGGAAATAATGATGAAGTGGATGCGTCTATACCTTAATTAGGAAAAGTATAGAATAATCTGAGCAATTGGAATGTTCAGAAAGTTGAATTTTGTTTAATAGTTCAAGTAACTCTGAGGGTATACCAAAATCCATTCACAAAGATCTTAAAGTAGTAGAAGAAAGACCAGACGGAGTAATCACAAAATAAACAGGACCATCTGGAGGACAATATTCAAATATATTGGAGCGTCCATATGCCACCGAAAACAAGGTCACAAGAATGAAAACCAGAATTGACGAAAGTCCTGGGAAACATTTTAGAGTATGAAAAGAGAATGAAAACAAAAAGAAGAGCGTCTACGAGAAAGTGAGAGTAATTTCTTTCCTTTTTAGAGACTAGTAGTAGCAATCTCTCAGGAGGAGTTGTGTGAGAAGATAACATCATACTTAAGCTAAAAATCGACCAGACAGTATGAATGTCAAGGATAGTGTTTAGCTATTTAAATACTCTCTTGTTAATAGTATTTTTTTAGGAATTAAGAAAATTGATATGCCTTTTGAAGTTACAATAGAAATAACTTTTTCCTCTTAAAGTATCAGCTTGTCAACTGGTACTCGTGTTTTCAATCTATAGAAGTTCCATGAAAAGGATTGGTTGAATAATTTACTGTTTGGCAATAAATTAAGTTGTGCAAAGTTTTTTTTTTTTTTTATGAGAAGGCGGAAGATGGCGATTAGCAAAAAATTTCTGTTTCTAAACTTGAAATTTTCGTTTTAAAATATCCATTGCAGCAGCTTTTAAATTAAGATAAATATTTGAAAATACTTTAACAACAGAAGGAAAGAAAATCCAAAACACATGATGGCTTTTCATCAACATATTAACCTTAACACATACTTATTCTTCTTTTCATTTCATTAAAATAATAACCACAATAGTAATAATAATAATAATAATAATAATTAATAATAATAATAATAATAATAATAATAATAATAATAATAATAATAATAATAATAATAATAATAATAAAAATAATGATAGTAATAATAAGCTCATGTG
>SEYY01005961.1:0-2500 GCA_009176605.1 Armadillidium nasatum | reverse complement strand
GTCATTTTTTTTTTTTTTTATTAATTTTAAAAAGAAGTTAAGGAAAAACAGATAATGGGAGTGTGTTAAACTATACAGTACATGTAAGATTGAGCATAGCGGTTCATCGTAGAGTTGGACAGAGAAGAAGAGCTGTGTAGAAAGTCGTGTCGCACGAGCTCTTCTCAATGGAGGAAGGTATGGATGGAAGATTCAAGAGAAGTGTCCATTGTAATTGCAATACTGTAGAGAGAGTGACGCAGATTCATGAAATTTGTGAGAGAGGGAGAGTTTTGAGACAAAAAGCTCTAGACTCCGCCTTGTCAAAGAGAACTAAATGAGTTGAACCACCTTGATGTGAGGCGTACCATATAGGGGCGAACAGAACTCTATAAGAGAAAGCAACTTGGGGTGTCGTAAAAAATCACGAAGGTGCCTCATAACACCCAACCTCTTAGATGCCTGTTTAGAAAGAGAAGTAAAGTGATCCTTCCACAGAAAGAAACATATTAAGATGAAGCTTGAGTTGTGTTTTCAAATATTTTTTTTTGAAGGTTGTGTCGATTAGAACGATGGAGGAACTGAATTTTAGGACATTGAAAACGAATTTCTCTATCCCAATTTGAAATACATTAGGTTAGTTTCAAGGCCCCATCAATTAACTTTGCTGGGGGGGTCTTTAAAAACTGAAAGGAGTAATGAAGGAATCATCAGCACGGGAATGAATAGGTGATAAAATAAAGAAGAGAGAATGTGTTCTATTTTGGATAAGATATCAAAGAATTTAAAAAAATTAGGAGATAAATAAACAGAACAAATGCATTTAGTCGTAGAATGGCAAGAGAGCTTAAGCCACAAAAGGGAATTTATTAGAACAAGCAACATCGTTGCCCAGCGTACGCAGAGCAACCGCCTTCTCTGTAAATTGAGGATATAGATAGTATGGAGAAACAAAAAAGGGTTTGCTGTCAGAACGCTCAAGCACCTGAGTTTCGGTGAGGTCTAGAAGAAGAGAGTTGGGGTTCAAAAAAGATGAAATTGGATTGAAGTTCGCCAATGTTACAAAAATTTCGAGAAAAAATGACCGTGCATAAGGAATAGCTGGATGGAGATTCCTGGTAGGGCCAACTCCATCGCTGGGGGCCACGTACTCCCAAGATATGACGAGGGAAGGGGTGGATGAAGAGCTATTTTTGGAAGCCGCCCCTAGGAGTTTTTCCCAGGCTACTGTTGCTGAAGCCATAAAAATTATTATAATTTTTTTTTAAAGGACGTGTGTCTGCGTTAGTGTTTTTTTGTGTGTTGGAATGAAAGCCTAATCCATGTAGAAGAATGTAGAGAAGGGCTCAAAATCGTGAGCACCATTTGGCACAGGAGTGAGATGGTAAGAACCCTTAACGCCCCATATATCCAATAAGGGTAATCTCATTGCCTCGGGAGCTCTACTTGCCTATCTTATATATATATATATATATATATATATATATATATATATATATATATATATATATATATATATATATATATATATATATATATATATATATATATATATATATATTATATATTAGATGGATCGGATGTTATATTAATGCGGATGCGGAGTGGATGTCGAATTTTGGAGAATGGATGGGCGGAGGTGGATGAATCAAAGTGCGGATGCGGATGCGGACGGATGTCGAATATTTTTCCATTTGCGGATGCAGATGCTGATATAGAATTTTTTCAAGTGCAGATCCGGATGTTGAATTTTTGAAAGTGCAGATGCGAATGCGGATGCAGATGAAAAAGTTTGGATGCGGATGCTTATGCCATATATATATATGTATATATATATATATATATATATATATATATATATATATATATATATATATATATATATATATATATATATATATATATATATATATATATATATATGTATATATGTATATATTTACAGAACCCACTTTTCAAGGAGGGGGCACACACAGAGAATAAAACTCACTCAAACGCACACCTAACGCACATCCGCAGGTGGACACAGACGGAAGCCTTGAAGAGTGGAAGTTTAAATGCAGGAGGAAAAATAGGTGATGGTGGTAAAGAGTTCCTCAGAACAGAGGTGGCTGAAAAGAAGGAGGAACCACAACCTGCTAGCCTGGGTTTTCCTACATCCACACAAAATACGTGCGAAAGCAGGACACCCCTTCTGCAACGAGGAAAACGCAACGTTGTAGGAATGCGACAAATCAGTTCCCTCGAGCACCTATCATTGTAGTACCTATAGAAAACACATAGAGGGTCAAGAGAATTTGAAAGTAGGGGATAGTTTATTAATCTTTTAGCTTTAGACTAAACCCTATCCAGAAGAGAGGAGGAGCCGGAGTTCCCCCCAGATATGAGAACAGTACCCCATACAAGGGCGGATATGACAATAATATATTTGGAGTAACTGCTCAGAAGAAAAAAATTCTCGAAACCAGAACAGAATTCCCAGCTTCTTAAAGGCTGCTTTTGTAACCATTGTGATATGAGG